>JAQOSZ010000296.1:629351-919351 GCA_030347455.1 Kentomonas sorsogonicus | reverse complement strand
GCATCTTCGCTTGTCTGTGTGTGTGCGAGCGCACGTGCCTGCGATGGGGCCGGCGCAAGGGAGAGAAGAGAAACGGCGCACGACAGCAGAAAGAAGGAAAGAAAGGGAGGGGGGCGGTTGGCGTGCGCGACCAGAAGGTCCAACACGCCGAATAAGAGAAAGAATCGCATTTCGTTTGCTTTCTGTGTTTTGTTTGTTCGTTATTTTGTTTTTATATTTTGTTTTCAGTTTTTTAACGTGTTTTTTTATATATGCATAATTGTGATTTTGTGGTTTTGCTCTGTTTTGTTGTTTTTGGTTTGTTTGTTTTTCGTTGTTGTTGTTGTTGTTGTTGTTCGTGTTTTTGTTTTTGTTTTAGTTGTTTGTTTGTTATTTGTTGTTGTTGTTTTTGTTTGTTTTTGTTGTGTTTGTTGTTTGTTTGATTATTATGTTTTGTTTTGTTTTGATTTTATTGTTCTGTTGTGCTGCTTCGCTTTGATGGCTGAGTGCGAAGAGAAGAGGAGAGAACCGCAGTCTCGCCCTCTTGGGCGAGGTGCAGGGGCGGGGCCGGCGCCGCTGAAAGCAACAGAAAAGGGGGCAGGCGGCGGCACGCAGAAAAGAGGAAAGAGCGGTCGCAGCGGTGGTCGCGTGGCAGTCGCGGCCGGCGCGCGCGCACGGCAAAGAAGAAAGCAAAAAGAGAAAGAGCAGCATGCCTCCGAGGGAAGTGCGGAGGGAGCGCGGTGGAGCCCGCAAAAGCTCGCACGCGCGGCGCCCCTCTCCGCCGCCGCCGGTTTCGCCCGTGTGCGAGTGTGTGTGAAGAGGCGCGGGCGGCGGCGGGGCCGGCGCTGGAAACAAGAAAAGGAAACCGGCAGGCAGAGAGGCGCGCGGGAGGCTGCGAAGAAAAACAAAATAAGGCGCCAGCAGTGCGTCAGCGGTGGCCGCGTGGCAGTGGCGGCCGCTGCTTGACGCTGGTTGCCAAGGGATGCGCGCCCGTGAGAGGGGGGAGAGAAAAAGAAGCAAAGCAAAGAGAGAGGGCAGAAAGAAGAGAGCACCACGGCGCTGCCATTGCCCGACTATCGGGGGCTGTTGGTGGGTCGCTGCCTCCCAGCAGGCGCCGGGCGCTGTTGTGACGATCATTTTGTGAAGATGTTGTGAAGAAAAGGGAGGGAAGGGACCGCTCTCGGCCGCCTGAAAAAGGCGGAGAGGGAGAGAGAGAGAGAGAGAGAGAGGGCACAACGGGTGAAGCCGCTGGCGACACCGAGCCCTCGGCATCCTTCTCCTTTGCTTCCTTGGCACCCCAGCCGCCGGGAGGCATTTCCGCCTCCCTGCTCCCCCGTGTCGGTGCTACTGTGAGGAGACGAGGGGCGCGGCGGGGCACAGAAACAAAGGAGACAGAACGCGGGGAGTGAAAGAAAAACACAACAAACGGAGAGAAGGAAGCGAAGAAAAAGCGAATGTCACGGTGAAAAAGAATAGTGATGAAAAGGGGATCATAATGAAAAGGAATGATACAACCATAGTAATAATAGTGATGATGTGATGGTTGTAGAAAAAATAAACGAAAATCTACTGTGAAGATGGCGACCCGGCAGACAGCCGGAGTCGTCTGCTAGTGCCGCTGCGGCCGCTGCGTGCTGTCGCCGCCGCCTGTCGG
This sequence comes from Kentomonas sorsogonicus, assembly GCA_030347455.1. Classification (NCBI taxonomy): domain Eukaryota; phylum Euglenozoa; class Kinetoplastea; order Trypanosomatida; family Trypanosomatidae; genus Kentomonas; species Kentomonas sorsogonicus. The sequence goes on along the minus strand of JAQOSZ010000296.1, from coordinate 917,718 downwards.
TGCCTGCGCCGTACCACTGGTGTCGCCGTGTGACATGCGCTGTCACAGCTAAAACGGCGCACGTGTGTGGCGGCGGTGGCGGCACCGACCGGCGAGGGCGAGCAGCAACAGCAGCAAGCGGCAGGAGGCGATTGTGAAGAAATAAAACGAAAAGAAAAACGCAGAATGAAATCTATATTGTGAGGGGCGGGTGAGGGAACACGCACGCAGGACAGCCTGCTGAGAGGAAAGTCAAAATGAGGCAGTGGCCACCCACACGCAAGTGAGGGCCAGCGCGTGCCCTGGTTCCTGTCCCACGCCCCTCACGGAGGAAAAGAGTAAAGAATATTTATTTGGATGCGCTCCCGATTAAAAAGAAAGGGGAGGGGGGAGGAGAAAAAGGGCAAAGAATGCCGGGGCACCGGCGTCGTGGATCATAATTTTTGTTTGTTTAGATTCTAAAATACGGTTGTTGTTGTTGTTGTTGTTTTTAGTGTTGTTGTTGTTTTTGGGTTTTTCTTTTTTTTTAGTTTTTTTGTTATTTTTGGATTTTTCTTTTTTTTAAGGTTTTTGTTGTTTTGGGTTTTTATTTTATTTTGAATTTTTGTTTTTTGGGGGTTTTTCTTTTTTTTAAGTTTTTTGTTGTTTTTGGATTTTTTTGTATTTTTGTTTGTTGTTTGGGGATAGGACATTCGACTGCGCAGCAGCGAATGGAAGGGAAAATGGCAAAAAAAAAATAAAATGAATCTAGGGGAGGGCGGCGTTTTCGAAGGAAAAAAAAAGAGCAAATATACAAAAAGACATATACATAGGTACATGAAAAGAAAGAAAAGAGGGTGTGGCTCGCGGCCCCGCTCTAATCAACGCGAGGCAGCGACGGCCCACACGAACTGCGCCGTGGCGACGGCAACGGCGAAGAGCGCGCGGGAGACAACCCACAGCAGAATGGCCAGCATGCACGCCGCACGCCAGAGCGCGACGGCCACCACGGGGGACGCCCGCCACACGCCGACCGCCGTGGCGCGCACGGCCGCCCGCAGCGCCCGCGCCGCCAGGCACACCAGCTCGCACGCGCCAGGGGCCGCCGCCTCGCAGGTGCAGTACAGGCAGTAGGCCGCCACCAGCGACCCCAGCCCCAGCACCCGCAGCGCCGGCGGCCCCGCCCACGCCAGCGCCACCAGCGCGCACGGCACCGCAGCCAGCCCGGCGACGGCGGCCGCGAGGCGGTGGAGGAGGCTCGCGGCGGCCCACTGCCGCAGGTCGAGCGCCGCGTCCTCGGCCGCGCCGCGGGCCGCCTCCGCCCACGCGGGGCCCCACAGCCACAGCGCGCACGCCGCCGCCGCCAGCACGCCGACCATCAGCGCGATGGTCATGGCTACCTCCGCGGCGGACGGGCCGCGCGGCAGCCGCGGCGGGGCGGCGCCCTCCCACCCGCGCGCGTCGTCGCGGCGCTGCGGCCCCGCGTAGCACGCGTCGCTGTCGTCCCAGCGGGGGCGCGCGTCGGCAGCCTCGTGGCCGGCCAGCGCGGCCTCGTAGCGCTGCCGCCACTCGCGGAGGGACGGCGCGCAGCCGAAGCCACACTCCGCGCCCGCGTCCGGCACCCAGGGGCGGGGCGGCGGCGCGTAGGCTGCAGGCGGCGGCGCGTAGGCTGCAGGCGGGCGGCGGCGCGTAGGCGGCGGGCGGCGGCGCGTAGGCTGCAGGCGGCGGCGCGTAGGCGGCGGGCGGCGGCGCGTAGGCGGCGGGCGGCGGCGCGTAGCGCGCGGAGGTGTACGTGTACGACGTCACGTGGACGCGGTACCTCGTACTGTGTGTGCGCTGTGGTGCGCCGCGCCCCGGGGGCGGGCAGGCCGGCTGGAGGGTGGGCCGGGGGACGGCGGGGCGGGGGGCAGGCGCGGGCCGGGGGGCGGGCGCGGGTCGGGGGGCGGACGACCGCTTGCGCCGGTCGTTGATGGCGTGGTGCGGGCCGTCCGCGTGCCCGTTGTCCCCCTCGGGGAGGACAAACCGCACGCGGTGGGCACGCGGCGCCGTCTTCGCGGCCGGCTGCTGGGCAGTGGGGCTGCGCATGGTGGTAGTGGTAGTGGTAGTGGTAGTGGTAGTGGTGGTAGTGGTAGTGGTGGTAGTGGTAGTGGTAGTGGTTGCTAGTGCTTTTCTTCTGGCGGTAGGATGCAGGTGGGTGAGTGCGGAGGGTGGAAAGGTAGAAGTAGAGAGAGAGAGAGCAGCTGGGGTATCCATCTCGGAGTCTGCCGCGCGAGTAAGGGTGGAGGGCACGTCAGTTTGCCAAGGGCAGAGAGATGGGGTGGTAGGGAGAGCGACAGATAGAGAATTCGAAGCACGTTGCGGCCTGATTCTCCCAAATGGTCCTCACACACCCTGACAGGAGGGGCACAGCGATGCTACTCGGTTCTGCAGCGCGCAGCGTGGCGCGTGAAGGGTGTGACGCACACAGACTGCATATCAGCACGCCTCTCCGCTGGGTTGCCGCGTTCATTTACACGTTTCGCCGCGCTTCATTTCGCTTCACTGTTATTGTTCATTGATTGCATTGGTGGAAAAAAAACTCATAAACGCACACACACACACACGCACACACCACACACATAGCAAGTGCCTTCCGCCGACGATCACTCACAGTCAGAAAACGCTCGGGGTCGCTCTCACTAGAGGCGTATCTATTAAGATGACAGTAGGAGGAAATCAAGGGGGAAGTTAAGTTTTTGCTTCAAACTAACAACGTCATTAAGCTGATTGAAAAAAAAAATCATTTTTATTTGCCAAGATGATAGCATTTGTCAAAAGCGCTTGAATAGCGATGAAATCATATATGTTGACTAGCCAATAATAGACCATAAAGCAATGGGTGCAACAATTAACATTTCATTAAATTTGTAGAATGGGTGGAACAGTAGGAGACTTACGAAAGGGAGGATTCCAAGGATTGCACAAATCCTCGCACCCCGCCTCGATGGCTTATGGAAGAAGAAGGAGGTGGGATGGTGGGAAACACAAAAGAGTCGATCATTAACCCTCGGCGACAACGACTGCTGGGAGGAAGTGACAGTGAGTGTTTGGGGAACAAGACATATATCGCATTTTAAGTGCAATCATTTGGTGTGCACATAATAAAGACGTTACATCTCCGTTCAGCTTCTTTCCTGGCGCAGGCTTTCACAAAACACAAAGCACAGCGAAAGAGGCAGTCGCACAAAGAAAGGAGCGCGTGCACCGAGAGGAGGCAAGGGCAGCGGCAGGGCACAGCGCTTGTTGAACGGCTGGTTGACGTTTGTTTGCGTCGTTGTTGTTGCTGTTGTTGTTTATTTTTTTTTCATTTTTTTGTTTTGTGTGGGGACGGCGTGGGGACGTCGGCCGGATGCGGCCGCGTCGCCGTGGTGACGCCAGTCAGCCACATCGGGTGGAGGGAATGCATCTACGCAGACCCGTGCCGCCTGCACGGGTACTGTGGGACTCGCGGCCGATAGCACAATACCCACTAACACCTCCACCTAGCAGCGCCGCTGCGCTGCAGCTGGCGGGCGCTGCGACGCGCCGGGCTCTCAGTCAGCACCCCCGAGCGGCCGCGGGGGGCTCGCGCCGGGGGCCTGCGCGCCGGCACCCCGCGTCCCGCCGCGCGCAGTGGCGCCTCTGGGGGTTCGTGTACGGATGATTTGTTTCTTCCTTGTTTTCCTAGATATGGCTGTTGTTCGCGCATCATCATGGTGCACACACACACACACACACACACACACATATATATGTATACATTAGCACGCAAGCCGTGCAGCGCCGCGCGGTTGCTTGCAGGGGCGCGGGGGAGTTGCAGAATAATGATAAATGGAGCACGCAGTGAGAGAGCAGTGGTTTGTGTTTTCGTTCGCTGTGGTCACTCACGTAATGGTAGGGGAAAGGGATTAGAAAAGAAGAGAGAAAGTCAGTGGGGGCGTTCCGGTTGCAGGAACGCTGGGGGGAGGGGGAGGGGGAGAAGGGAGGTTGTTCGCCCATGCGGTGGTGGACGAACCGGCACGCAGACACACAGACTCACACACACGGACGAGGGACACACGCACACAGAAGGGGGTGGGGGTGGGGTAAAGGGCTCAGAGGTATCAGACATGTTATTCAAACCGGCCAGAGGGGGAGGGGGAGGGGGAGGGGGAGGAGGGGGGAAGGAGGGGGGTAAAAAGGAAGGGGGGGTAAAAATAATTGTTTTTGTTATACGTTTCTATTTAGTTTTTTTATTTTCGTTTTGTTTTGTTTTGTTTTTTGTTTTGTTTTTGTTTTTTGTTTTGTTTTGTTTTGTTTTTGTTTTGTTTTTTTTGTTTTGTTTTTGTTTGTTTGTTTTTTGTTTTTTTTTTGTTGTTTTGTTGTTATTTTTGTTTTTGTTTTGCCGTTGCTGCTTGCATCACGGCGTGACGCTGGGGTGTGGTGGGTTGAGCCTGGCCTCCGGCGCAGGCGACGGCGCGGCGGTGGCGCTGAGAAAGATACGCCGACATGCGGCGCTGGAAAGAGAGGAAGTTGGGGACGGGGGGAAAGGTGAAAAGGGGGAGGGGAGAGAACGCGTTCGGGGGTATAGTTGGAAAGGAAAAGAAAACGAAAAGAAAAAGTTTCATGTCTAAAGATAAAAAAGAAAAAAGAAAAATATGGAAGAAGAAACAAGAAAGAAGAGCAGGACAAAAAGAAAAGCAAACAACAAGCATGTCTGCTTGTGTGTGTGTGCGAGCGCACGTGCCTGCGATGGGGCCGGCGCAAGGGAGAGAAGAGAAACGGCGCACGACAGCAGAAAGAGGGAAAGAAGGGAGGGGGGCGGTGGGGCGGCCAAGTCCACGCCGAATAAGAGAAAGAATCGCATTTCGCTTGCGTTCTGTGTTTTGTTTGTTCGTTCTTATGTTTTTATATTTTGTTTTCGGTTTTTAACGTGGTTTTTTATATATGCATAATTGTGATTTTGTGTTTTGCTCTTTTCTGTTTTGTTTGTTTTTTGTTTGTTTTTCGTTTGTTGTTGTTGTTCGTTGTTTGTTGTTCGTGTTTTTGTTTTTGTTTTTTTTGTTTTTGTTTGTTTTTGTTTGCTTTGTTTTGTTTGTTGTTTGTGTGTTTGTTGTTTGTTTGATTATTTTGTTTTGTTTTGTTTTGATTTTATTGTTCTGTTGTGCTGCTTCGCTTTGATGGCTGAGTGCGAAGAGAAGAGGAGAGACCCGCAGTCACGCCCTCTTGGGCGAGGTGCAGGGGCGGGGCCGGCGCCGCTGAAAGCAAAAGAAAAGGGGCCAGGCGGCGGCACGCTGAGTGAAATAAGAAAGTAAAAAGAGCGGTGGCAGCAGTGGCCGCGTGGCAGTCGCGGCCGGCGCGCGCGCACGGCAAAGAAGAAAGCAAAAAGAGAAAGAGCAGCATGCCTCCGAGGAAAGTGCGGAGGGAGCGCGGTGGAGCCCGCAAAAGCTCGCACGCGCGGCGTCCCTCTCCGCCGCCGCCGGTTTCGCCCGTGTGCGAGTGTGTGTGAAGAGGCGCGGGCGGCGGGGCCGGCGCTCAACACAGGAAAAGAAAAACCGGCAGGCAGAGAGGCGCGCGGGAGGCTGTGAAGAAAACAAAAAACAAAATAAGGCGCCAGCAATGCGTCAGCGGTGGCCGCGTGGCAGTGGCGGCCGCTGCCTGACGCTGGTTGCCAAGGGATGCGCGCCCGTGAGGGGGGAGGAGAGAGAAAAAGAAGCAAAGCAAAGAGAGAGGGCAGAAAAAGAGAGCACCACGGCGCTGCCATTGCCCGACTGTTGGGGGCTGTTGGTGGGTCGTTGCCTCCCAGCAGGCGCCGGGCGCTGTTGTGACGATCATTTTGTGAAAATGTTGTGAAGATAAGAGAGGGAGGGACCGCTCTCGGCCGCCTGAAAAAGGCGGAGAGGGAGAGAGGAGAGAGAGAGAGAGGGCACAACGGGTGAAGCCGCTGGCGACACCGAGCCCTCGGCACCCTTCTCCTTTGCTTCCTTGGCACCCCAGCCGCCGGGAGGCATTTCCGCCTCCCTGCTCCCCCGTGTCGGTGCTACTGTGAGGAGACGAGGGGCGCGGCGGGGCACAGAAACAAAGGAGACGGAACGCGGGGGGTGGTAGAAAAACACGAAACAAACGGAGAGAGGGAAGTGAAAGAAAAAGTGAATGTCACGGTGAAAAATAATAATGGTGAAGAAAAGGGGGATCATAATGAAAAAGGAAATGATACAAACCATAGTAATAATAGTGATGATGTGATGGTTTGTGGAGAAAAAAGAAACGAAAATCTACTGTGAAGATGACGACCCGGTCTTCAGCCGGAGTCGCCTACTAGTGCCGCTGCGGCCGCTGCGTGCTGTCGCCGCCGCCTGCCGGTGCCTGCGCCGTACCACTGGTGTCGCCGTGTGACATGCGCTGTCACAGCTAAAGCGGCGCACGTGTGTGGCGGCGGTGGCGGCACCGACCGGAGAGGGCGAGCAGCAGCAGCAAGCGGCAGGAGGCGGTTGTGAAGAAAGGAAAGTAAAAGAAAAACGCAGAATGAAATTTATATTGTGAGGGGCGGGTGAGGGAACACGCACGCAGGACAGCCTGCTGAGAGGAAAATCAAAAATGAGGCAGCGGCCACCCACACGCAAGTGAGGGCCAGCGCGTGCCCCAGTTCCTGTCCCACGCCGCTCACGGAGGAAAAGAGTAAAGAATATTTATTTGGATGCGCTCCCGATTAAAAAGAAAGGGGAGGGGGGAGGAGAAAAAGGGCAAAGAAGGCCGGGGCACCGGCGTCGTGGATCATAATTTTTGTTTGTTTAGATTCTAAAATACGGTTGTTGTTGTTGTTGTTGTTTTTAGTGTTGTTGTTGTTTTTGGGTTTTTCTTTTTTTTAGTTTTTTGTTATTTTTAGATTTTTCTTTTTTTTAAAGTTTTTGTTGTTTTGGGTTTTAATTTTATTTTGAATTTTTGTTTTTTGGGGGTTTTCTTTTTTTTAAGTTTTTTGTTGTTTTTGGATTTTTTTGTATTTTTGTTTGTTGTTTGTGGATAGCACATTCGACTGCGCAGCAGCGAATGGAAGGGAAAATGGCAAAAAAAAATGAATCTAGATGCGCTAGCGCTTAAACAAAAAAAAGGAGCAAATATACAAATATACAAATATACATAAAGAACTATACATGAAAATAGAGAAGTAAAAGAGAAAAGAAAAAGGGTGTGGCTCGCAGCCCCGCTCTTGTTAACGCGGGGCAGCGAATGGAAGGGAAAATAAATAAAAAAGAAGAAGAAAAGTGAATCTAGGTTGTGCGCTCGTATTAATAGAAAAAAAAAGACAAATGACAACGAAAAAAGGATAATAATGACTGCCGGTTCTCCCCTGTCTCTCTCGACTGCTACTGAAGCTTCTGATTTCCTCTGTGCAAAGGTAGAAGCACTCTAGGGTGTAGTGGGACGAACAAAACGTGCCTGTTCGTCACCTAACTGTATTGTGTGGTATTTTCGCCGTTTTTGTTTTCTATGGTAACAGTCGTCGTTCCGAGAGGGGAGAGTGGCAGAAAAAAGAAATAAAATGAAGAAAGAAGAAAGCAAGCAGAGAAGCCGGAGAGCGCACGGTGCTCGCGCTGCTGTGAAACCGACAGCGTAGCCACCTCACCAGCGCGCCGCGCGTGCCGGCTTCAGGTCCGGCGGCGGCTGCACCGGCCCGCACGCTTTCGGACGGAACGGCGGCAGCGGCAGCGGGGCGGACGGCGCACGCGGCTGCTGCAGCGGCGGCGCCGGGGATGCCATGCGCCAACGCTCGCGGCGCACGGCGCGCACGATCGCGGCGGCGCTGTGCACGGTAACCACGCACAGGACGTTTACCGCCACCGCGCTCGGCTCCGGTGCGGCGTACTGCCAGCACAGGGCGGCGCAGCCCGCGGCGGCGCAGGCGTACTGCAGCTGCACGACGCGCGCCTCGCCGGCATCGAGCTTGCTCACGTCGATGTGGCGGAGATACTCCAGCGCCCGCCACTTGGCAATGCGCACGCGGCGCCGCAGCCGGCGCTTTGGGCCGTGGCAGGCGCGCATCACCGCCAGCGGCGCGCGCACCGCCACAGCCACCAGCAGCGCGTCCGCCAGCCCCGGCACCGCCCGCCACGCGTCCTGCAGCCAGATGCGGACCTGGCGGCCCGCGGCTGGGCAGCGGGGGACCGTCACGGAGGAGACGGCGCCCCACACCAAGCCAACAACAAGAATCAGCCACCATGGCAGGGACACTGCAAAATGCAGGCCCGCCACGTGCGCCAGAATCAGCGCTATGCCGATGTATGTTTCGGCAATCACCTCTGCGTCCGACATGCCTGGAAGGCGCGGCAGATCCATGTTTGTCATGGTTGTGGTGGTAGTCGCAGTGGTGGTCGTGGTAGTGCTGGTGGTGGTGACAGAGGTCGTGGTAGTGACAGAGGAGTGGTGATAGTGGTGGTGGTGATAATAGTTTGAATCTAACTCTAGTGTTTTCCTTGGTGCAAGAAACGGTGGGGGTTGGCACAGAACGAAGGTTTATGATAGAGGGATGGTGGAGAGGCCCAAGTAGAAAGTCAAATACGTTCTTTTGTTATTGTTGTTGCTGAACATCTCAACGGGGGTGGAATAAGACACCTCTTCAAATGCATAAAAAGCTGAGCTTATTCACACCTCGAAAAGAAAAGAAACGCACGATAAACCAAATTTATTCTTTAAAAAAAAAAAAAGAAAAGAGAGAGAGAGAGAGAGAGAGAAGAATCAATATAATTACCCTCAGCATCAGCATCACCATTGTGATATCCCCCTCCATTCAACTTCACGTCATTTTGTTAGAGCCGGAAACTGTATGTCGTTGCTTCCATGAACAACACCTCTGAAGACGCCGCAAGCGAGTAAGATAGGACAAATAATAAAGGAAAAAATAATATTTTTAAAGTGTTTCACGCGACATTGCTTATGGAAGTGTGGGAGCTTCGATAGTGGAAAGGATAACAATAATAAAAGTTATGATGCTATTTAATGAGAACTGTGAGTACAGAAAAAAAAAGAATGAAAGGAAGAGAAACATCAAGATTTACGTACTGTGAATAGCGGCCTCCAGAGGCGTGACTTTTGAGAAAGGCTCTTCCCCACTTTTGAGCCCTAATCAATTGCGGTACGATAAAAATGTTGTGTTTTTTTTTTTTTTTGAAGTACTCTCAACCAATTTCATATGTATTGAACAATACTGCACTCTCCCTGAACAGAAGAAGCAAAAGTATACTATCACCCTTTATTTTCACACTTCGTTTGTTTCCTTGACTGCACCTGCTTGCTCGTTAATTTATTTGCTTCCATCTAGGGGTAGAAAAAAAAAAAGATACACAACAGGAGAGAAAAGAAAAGCTAGAACGAAATATATACATATATATATAATAAAAGAAAAGTAAACACAGTCTAGAGGCAAGCTGTGCAGAAGATCCAGAAAAGCAAATAAAGAAAACCACAGTTCAGAATTAAAGCAACGGACTATTTTTATTATGTGTTTGTTCTTGACTGATAAGAGAAAAAAAAATGTTGATCGCAGATTTTAAAGTAAAGCACCGGAAAGGTAAGTCATATGAGACGATGAGCTTCAGCGACAACACCTAACACACAAAAAAAAAGGGGGAAGGAAAGGAAAGACGAGTTTCTTTTTATTCTTGTAAAGATAAAAAAAAGCGGGTAAAGAAATATAACTTCGGTACATGGAAAAGACTCAAGCATTACCTTTGTTCTTCTCACACTAAAACCTTTCAATGTAAGGCAATAGAACAGATAGAAAAAAAAAAAAAAGAACACCGAGAGACTGAGAGTATAAAGAATATTTAAGCGAGGGGAAACAGGGAGCGGAAACAGAAAAAGAAAGATTTGGGAAAACAAAAGAGAAGAAATTAATCCAAGGAGGAATGCAACTCAACAATAATCGGGAAAGGAATGAACGGAGGAGCAGTTTTCTTTGAAGTAGTAGGAGGCATCGAAAACGGAAGTGAAGTGAGGGAAGATCACCGCAGCAACGGCATTTGAGCCTATAAGAAAAAAAGAATAACGTGAACGAGATTAAGAGTATGTCCACCTCTTTCATGAAAGTAGGGAACTATTTTCACAAATACGAGGGGCACATGTATAATCAAGAGTGGGGGAAAAAATGATTAAGAAGATGAAAAGGAAGAAAAAGGGGTTTTTGAAAAAGGAATTAGTACTTCGCCATAACAAATATAGGACAATCAAACAAAAGGTTCATTGGCTTTTGTATTTCACTTCCTTCGTTGTCCTCTGCACCAACTTTGGCATATCAGAGAATAGTGAAAAAAAAAAAGAGGGAGGAAAAGCAATTGGAGACAGGTGTATCCATGGCTTTAGAAATAAAGTGACAAGAGTCAAAAGGAAAGAGAAGAAGAGAAGAAGAAAAATTCGATTTCTACGGGAGCGCATTATCCTTTGCTGTTGTCTCACATCCCGTGCCTTTTATTCCGAGACTACTTTCTATTTTCTCTGTTGCAGTAACAGTAAAAGAAAAGAAACAGAAACAAGCGCGGCAAAAAAAAAAAAGAATAGTAGTAAAAGGATAGGTTCGAAAAGAACATCTCATCAAACATAAATAAGAGAATTCGTTGAGCAGAAAACAAAAATGGATGCTATTGCAGAAAACCATCTTTCTTCTTTTTGATAATATAACTATCGAGCGAGAAGGAGGGAAAGATCCATGTGATCCGTTCGTCGGTGTTGCTTTCGCTCGCAACAGCCGCTCTCTACTCACATGTTCATCACTTCACACAATTAAAAATGTTTTCATTGATGTTTATTTGATATATGGCTGTGCATTTTGTCCCGGGGGCAAAGGCGGATATTGACACACGAAATCGAACCTGTCTGGAACGTAGACCAATGAGATATAAACATAAATAGATAAACAAGTAAAGTATGACAGCGACACATTTGAAAGTATTTATTCATTCAGGGTGTTGTGTGGTTCGGCACTGGTTTAGTTCGTGTTGAAAAAAGAAGAAGATAGTGAAAAGAATTTCAGGAGGGTGAAGAGGAAAGAGATTAAAATTAAAAGATTGAACGCAATTACGAAAGCGGCAAAACAGAAGTGAAAAATGATCTTGATGCTGGGCATCATTTTGTGTTCCTGCCTAGTCATTCGTGTTCATGCTCACCGCTTCGTTCGTAGCTGTGATAGGGATGGTGGGTGGGCATTTTAAACATGTCGCGATAAGCCGATGGGCGAAGCCGCGAGAGTGCTTAAACTATCGAGTGGTGGAGAGTGATGAATTTGAATGTCTCGACGGTCATATATGGGCATAGTTATTTATCATATTTTTACTTGAGATCACTCATTGCAAATTCATCAGTTTCGTATACAGGAAAGTTACCCGCTCCAACTAGAATAGTTACGCTCGGCACACAACCGTGGCCCAACCCACCCAGCGCCGCCTCCTCCTCTGCCCGCAGCACCACTGGCAGAGCGAGAAAGCACCGCCACCCGCACTGTTTGGTCGTCAGATATGCAAAAGAAAAAAAAGAGTTGGTGCCGAGGTGGGGTCGGGACCCGAACCCTCTACTGGACCCGCTCCAGAGTATGCCATTTGGCATTGACGTAGCATTACGGGGTTGAACCGCTTTGTTTTGTCCTTTGCCGCGAAGGCTGCCGTACTCAGATTTATGTACGGTCCGTACTAGCGCTTGTCCGTGGCGTCCATCTCGTCATAGACGCCCCAGTTGAACGACGGCAACAGGGCCGTAGGGGGCAAATTTAACAGGTCATAGACCAGCTTGCCCACCGCGTCCTCGGCTTTTTCCTCGGAGAAGAGATGACCAAGGATCATGGCAACATCAGTCCCCCATGCTGCTGTCGCGCAGGCGGTCGATGTGGGCTTGCGACTTTTCAGCTATCGAGTGGAGGGGAAGGTAATGGATTTGAATGTCTCGACAGGCACATTTGGGCGTAATAACTTATTATTCAATGCATTTTCGCGAGATTTTCCAGTTCAAATTTCCATTTACCTGCCCCAACTAAATCGCTACGCTCTGGCTAAACATGCGCGGCAGTCGGAGTCGAACCTGCGCCAGTGGCAGACTGCGAGGCGACTGCACGAGCAGCTAAGCTATAAATATGTGTTGCCTGCTTGGGGGGTGTTGCATTAGAACTGCCGACGAAAACACGGAAGGCGTCTCGGTAACGAGTGAGACGCACGCGTTTTGAGAGCTGATAGCAGCAGTGCGACGTCCCACCCATACCCTTCCGCAAGACGTGCGCCTGGAGAGGAAGCGGTGCGGCACCCGGAAGACAACGCGCTATGCTTGAATAGATGCTTTACACAAACTGGAACGCCTTGAAAAGCGGAGTGCACAGGAAAATAGTGTGCATTGCTCGTTTGTTCATTTTTATATTATTTGAACGCGAGGAAAGAGAGATAAAAAGAAGGAGAGAAAGAAAGAGAGAGAAAGTTTGTGAGAGCAAAGAAAAAGAAGAGATATAGAGCGTTAGCAGTAGATACGTCCTGCACTGAATACTCTCCCCACCTATGGCGAAAAACAAATCCAGTTTACTGTGGGAAACACAACCCGTGCACGGCTGATGAGTGTAAACATAACAGAGGTAGTTGGGTATGCTGCACGCTGGAAGTCATAACTCCGTCCCCTCTCGTTTATAATCTCTTTTTTTTTTCCCATCGAAGCACTGAAAGCGCATACGCCAACAGGGGCATATCCACTTGGGGGTTGAGATACTTCCCGTCTGCATAAAAAGGAAAAGATCACAGTTTAAAAAACAAATCCAGAACTAACCAGTGTACCATTGTAAAAGTTATAATTTAATAAAAAAAGGAGAAGCTTTTGATGGACTATTAAGCCACGTAAAGACAGACGAAAAAGTGAATATACGATAGGGGATGAAATCAAGAAGCTTTTGAAAGGAAAACAATCAGTTCACCGGAAACATAGCCAAGAGGATACATAAAGGAACTGAAGAGACAGGTACGCAAACCTCTAGCCAAGGGGTCTTGAGCGTGTCGCAGGCTGCGCAGCACACTAGTACTGCGTTAGGCGCGTAAAGAGAGTAGATCTATCCTTTTCTCTTTTTTTTTCCTTTTTTGAGGAGGCAAGCAGCCAGGTGAGAACAGCTCTAGACAAGTCAACAACACTCGCCGTCTTTGAGGGAGAGACAGTCAATAATCCCCCCCCCCCCGCCCCCACCCTACGAGTGAGGGGCGTAGGAGATGACCGCGGGCGGGTTGACTGCGTCGGTGTCGGGGGCGAGCACGCGCAGGTCCACAACGACAGCGGGGCCGTCGGGAATGTTGCAGGCACTAATGAGGCCGCCAAAGCCGAAGAAGTAGCCGCTCGTCTGCGTGACACCGTCGTAGCGCGTCGGACGCCCGTACACAATGTCCCACCGCAGCCCGGCCGTCTCCATTTCTCGCACCGGGCCGAAGGGGAGCACGCCGCAGTGGCCGCCGCGGCCGCCGTACCACAGCGAGAGGCCCCCAGGGCTGCAGGCGAAGAGCAGGTTGTGCGCGTCGGCGACGAGGAGGTGCAGCTCGCCGGCGTGGCGGCAGAGAGTGTTCACCACGCCGCACTCGTGGTCGAAGCGGCCGCCAAGCGCCCCGAGCACCGCCACCGTCGGCGGCAGGTCCGCGCCCCCCGCGGCCGCCAGCGCCTCGCGCGTCTCCGCCATCAGCGCCGCCTGCCGCGCGCCCTCCTGCGGGTCCTCATGCGCCGCCGCCGCCGTCTCGCCGGCCGACAGCTCCTCCGCCGCCGCGTCCGCGGCCCACTCCGCCAGCGCCGCCGGCCCGGCGCCGCCCTGCAGCGCCGGAAAGTCCGCGGGGTGCCGCGCGCGCAGGCGCTGCAGCAGCAGCGTGCACTTGTCGAAGTCGGTCGTCATCTGGCACGTCACATGTATGAAGAGCGGCGGCTGCGGTTCCGGCGGCGCGGGGCCCTGCGCGCGCGCCCGCAAGCGCTCCAGCAGTTCCTCGGGCACCGCGTCCACCGTCGCCAGCGGTCCCACGCGCTCGACCTGCGGCAGCCGCGCCGCCTCCTCCTCACCCTCGCCAAAGTAGCTGTCCATATCGCCCAGCACCGCGTCGCACGGAGCCGCCGCGCCGCCGCAGTGCGCCAGCAGCCCGCGGTACGCCCCGTCCGCGCAGAAGAAGTAGCAGACGCCGCCGCGGCCGCGGCAGGCGCGGTGCAGGCGCAGGTAGTCCTCGTAGTCGGCGGCGGAGAGGGCGGGGCTGTTGAGGAGCACCACCGCCGAGAGTGGCTGCGGGCTGCCGGCGGGGTCTGTGTACGGTAGCGTGATGCACAACTTGGGCATCTTTGACAGACAGACAGAGAAGGGGCGAACGCGTAAAACAGTTGCAGCGGGAGGGGCACAAACGAGAAACTGTGCAGTGCGCGATTTGATTAAGAATAAGAAGAGAGAGAAGAGGAAGTGAGGAGAGGGGGGGGACGATAAACAATGAACTGTTTCCTACGTGGCGGAAAGAAACAGAAAAGTAAACGAGGGAGAAAAATAGGCAAGAAGAAGTAGCGCTTGCGGGATGAAGAGTAATAACTATAGATTTTATTATTATTATTATTCTAGAGAGAGAGAGAGAGGAAGTTTTCTTCCAATATATGCTCTTCTTTGAAAGAGAAAAAAAAACAGAAACTGTTGTGTGATGGGGTTTCCAAGAACAAAAAAAAAAAAAGAAGTCATACAAGACGGGGAGGGAGGGAGAAAGGTGGGAGTGCATGTGCGTGATATTAAACACCACCATAGCATCAATCTAATGGAAGGGGAGAGCAAGGTGGCTGCACATTATCTCTTGAACCAAAGTCTGCAGCCCTTGTAGTTCACGGTCGTGCTGCATAATTGAGAAACTATATATATGTATATATGAAGGAAGTGCTACGAACGCAGCACCGGGACTGAGAAACTCATATCGGGAGCGTCGCAACGTGAAAAGAAAGAAGGGCAGGGGAAGGGTGGCGAGTGTGTTTGATGGAGTGCCGTAACCTTGACAGGCGCTAGCAAAGCTAGGAAGAACATACCATCAGCAAGAGATGGTTTCCGGGCGCAAGACGGAGAGGAGAAGAAGAGAAAAAGGAATAGCACACGCGTAGGGAAAGAGGGGAATAAATAATAAATAAATAAATAAAAATATAGTTTTTTGCCGTCAAAAAGTAGTTTATGCTATACCCACGAAACGTCGATATGATTTCACGTTATATTTTACTTGATGTGTGTTGTGCGGACACAAGATTCTTTTCGTGTGTTCTTTTACTTTTCCATTCTTTACCATTACGTTGGTTGGTTGCTGTTTTCAAAGCAGTCTTGAGCTGTAGGTATGGGGCCGAGTGAGGGGTCTCAGAAAGCGAAGAACATGTCCGGCGCGTACCCGAGGGCGAGCACGGCGGGCTTGATGGTCTGGTTGACCATGGCGGTGGAGCCGCAGGCGAGCGCGAGGACGCCGCCGGGGGTGTTGGCGGCCGGGAGGTGCGCGCGCAGCATCGCCTCGTCGACGCGGCCGCGGCCGCCCGTCCAGCCCGCCGGCGCCTCCGCGGTGAGGGTGTGCCAGACGGCGAGGCGGCCGGGGCGCGCGGCGGCGGCGGCGTCGAGCTCCGCGCGCAGCAGGATATCGTCCTCGCGGTGGCTCGAGTAGACCAGCGAGACGGCGGTGTCGTCGCCGGGGTCCGCGCGGATGGCGTGGAGGATCTGCGCCATGGGCGTGATGCCGGTGCCGCCGGCGACCATCGCCAGCGCCGCCACCTGCACCGTCCGCCGCTCGCGCCCGTTGGCGGACGCGATGCTGAAGCGCCCGCGGCCGAGGTACTCGAGGCGCCCGCTGGGGCCCTTCATCTCCACCGCCGCGCCGAGGGGAAGGTCCGCGAGGTACTGCGAGAGACGCCCCCCGGCGGGGTAGCCGGCGCATGGGCGGTACACCTTGATGACAAAGTCGACGTGCCCGCGGTCGGCGTTGCCGCTCACCGGCGTGTAGGAGTGCTGCACCATCTGCCGGCCCCCGTCCGCCGTCGCGCACTCGCCGCGGATGGCGATGTGCTGTCCGACTGGCAGGCCCAGCTCCTGCTGCGGCGAGTCCAGCGCGAAGCGGAAGAGGAAGACGTCAGGGCCGACAGCCGTGCGCTCCTTGAGTGTGAACTTCACAAAGGCATCGGGGCGCAGCGCGGGGCGGCCGCCGGAGCGGGTGCGCAGCAGCGCCGCAGCCGCCAGAAGCACCACCACACCGACAACAAGGAAAAGAATAGCACTCATGGGGGCGCGGGGAAGAGAAAATGAGAAAGTAAAATGTGTAGAAAGAGCAAAAGAGCTGGTAAGCTGAAGTGGCAAGTGCGGCTTGAGGTGATGACGACAACGATGAAAATGGATTTAGTTTGTGTTCGTTTGGTTTTTTTCTTTTTTTTTTTCGCGTGTGTGTGTGTTAAGAGAATCAGAGGAACTACGAGTGTACAGAAAAGAAGGCGATATGATAACGTAACGACGACTTCCTAAATAATTGGGAAGGTTGTTGAAGAATGAAAATGGAAGAAGATTGTCAGTGTAAGGGTGGATCCCTCCTTTCACAACACCATGTTCATTCTCATGAAAGACAGGTAGCCAAATAGCGGCTTGGAACAATACAAAGGTGAAATCCAGCAGTGGAAAGCGTCATCTCACTCCAGTGAGTAGCATGTGCTGATTCAGACGGTAACACAGGCAAAAAAAAAAAAAGCGCAAAGAAAAAATGGCACGAGGCAGCGCAAGATAGCAAGGGGAAAGTACATGAAGGAAGCAAACGATCACTTTTCACATGCACTGCCAGTGCTTCCGACAGTTTGGGAAGGGCAGCAGGTCGTAATTGTCGCGCAGCCGCTTCTTGAGTTCCAGCGTCGCCTGCAGCTGCTCGTCACCCAGCACGCCGGCGCGCACGATGGCGCCTGTGTCGAAGACGCACCGCAGCGGCTGCCGCCACAGTCGCCCCTCAGCGCTGTACCGCCGCTCGTCGAAGCACTCGCGCACCGCCGCGTCCGCCAGCCACACGTCGGCGGGGAAGTGCGGCGTGTTGAAGAAGGTGTGGGCATACGGCGGCGGGCCGCTGGAGCAGGGGGTGCCGCCGTCGAAGTTGTCGGCCCAACCGTACTTGATGCGCTGGTACGCCACCTGCGCTGCGCGCTTGCGGTTGGCGTGAAACGCCCTCAGCTCCCCGTCACGGCGCGGAGAGGCGGCAAGCGGTTGGTTCACCGTGACAGCTCTGATGTGCATAAACCGCTCGCTGGCGGCCGGCACCGCGTGCGTCGCCGCAAATCCGAGGGCGGCGGCGCGCCAGCGTATGTCGATGTCCTCCATGTACACCGGGAAAAAGTTCTCGTCCAGGAAGCCGGCGGTGGACAGCAGTAATCTTGTGTAGACAGTAAAGGAGGTTTCTCCAGGCACGGGATACAGAATGCCGAAGCGGCCTTGAAAGGGCCGCGGCGGCGCCGACGCAGGGATGGTGCACTTGGGGTGATTGACAGCCTTGTACATGTACCGCAGCCGGTCCGGCAGCAGCCGCGAGGTGCGCACCGTGCTGGGCACCCCCGGCGCGCCCTCCCGCAGTACCACCAGCGGCCGCCCGGGCGGGACGTGTGTATGATAGTACGTCAGGTTCCCCTCCGCCGCCCACCGCTGCTCCTGCTCAACCTCCGCCTGCAGCGCCGCCAGCAGAGGAGCGTCCGCGGCCGCCTGCGCGTCGGCCATCTGAATCATTTTCGGAAGCGTCCCGGGGCCGAACCACACGTCGACGTTGGCCGCCACGGCGTACGGCACCTCCGCGTTGCCGCGCTGCTCGATGCCCCACCGCAGGCCCTGATTCAGACTCTCCGCGCTCCCCAGCGGAGTCGGGTTGCGCCGCACAATCAGCCGCTGGCTGTCGCCCAGCGCCGCCCGCAGCGCCGCCACCAGCGCTGCCAGCGCCACCCCGTCCCGTCCGTTGTGCACGACGTAGTGGTAGCGCACAGGCACGTCGAGGTTACACACAAACGAGACAAAGTAGCGAGCCTCGACGTCGGAGCTGAGGGGCGTGACAAGCAGCGGCAACGCGCCGCGCATCTCCGCCGCCCGCGCCGTCGGCAGCCCGCGAGAGTCCAGGCGGAGGTTGCGGCGCACGCACTCAACAGCGCGCGAGATACGCTCTGGTGTCACGTGGGCGGCGGGCGAGTCGTCGGCCACACTCAGGCCAGCAACAGTAAGAATGCAGAGCAGCACAACCACAACAACAATGACAAGTTTCATGCCTGCATCGGTAGTATCGAATAGGGTTCGCAAAAGGTTCTGGAAAGAGGGGGATGGAGTGCTTATTGGTTGAACAGGGAGGATTGAGAGAGAGAGAGAGTACAGCAAAGAAAAAAAAAGGAAACAATGGAGGCGGCGCGGTGAGTGCAGCTCGCGAGTGCTCCAGCCTTGATGTCCGTTCTGTGAGTGCGCATTCCTACACAGGCATTTTCCTCGCAGAACGGCAAAGGGCACATGTGCTTCATTTCAACTATATCACGTGTTTCAAGAAGAAGCAGAACTGTGTGGTGCGGGTGTCAAAGCGCTTATGCTCTATATCCGTCGTGGTGCTCGCCCTGTCAGCTAGTCGACAGGTCAAGCGCCTTGGCGAAGATGGCGTACCGCATCTCCGGCGTCACGCGCTCGAGGCAGAGGGCGTAGATCTCCTCCACCACCGCGTCCATCTGCAGCGGCGGCGCGGCGACGCCCGGCGCACCAGGTGGCTCCTCCCGGCTGCGGCGCGCGATGACGGCATCGGTGGCCTCCTCGACAAGCGCGGCCCAGCCGCCGCCCGCCTCCAGCTGCGCGCGCACGAAGGCGTTGAGGAGCTCCCGGCGGGCGGGCGGCAGCGCCTCGTACCGCCCGCGCTCAGCCTCCGACGACATGTGAGGAAAGGGAGGGGAGGGGGGGGGGGTAAATGTCGAAGTGGGAAAGAAGAAGCAGAAGGGTAGCTATGTTACACCAGTGATCTTCAAGTGAAAAGAAGGGAGGACACGGAACAAATGTATGACAGGGGCAGGTGAGGAGAAGAGGAAGGTGGGTGAGCATATGTTTGTGCGACGTGGATCCAGCACACATATAAGACGCATTCGTGATGAGAGAAGATGGTGTCTACTTTCATGTGCTTTCCCAATTCAGCACAACAAAGCAGCACAACACCCGTCAAGCATATTGATCCAAAGAATTGAGAGTTGAGCGAGCATACGCGACCGGTGCGAAGGACTCATTGTTTAATTGAAAAAAAAAATCAGAGCGCGTTCAGAAAAAAAAAACAGAAAAGAAAACAAAGAAAGTACAAGGTCGTACAGATGAAGAAGGCCGTCTCCAAAAGAGGGAAAGCACTCCCCCTTTTTGTTCTCATTTGACAGTACCAAAAAAAAAAAAAAAAAGAAGAGAGACGAATGGAGGAGAGAGGATATGTGTGGGGAAGGAGGAGGGGGAAAGTGCCTCTTTCCTTCGTGAGGTGTACATGAATACAAGTGTCGACGCGAGGGAAGCGGGAAAAAAAAAGCGCTCGCCTGGCCCCTGCGCGTCACAGCTCCGTGCTGCTAAGTGTGGTGGATGGTGCCGGGACGGCCGGAGGCGACACAGGGGCGGCGGTGCCGGTCAGCGCGGCCCAGCGCTCCTGGACAGCCTGAACGGCGCGCGGCAGCCACGTGCGCCGCCGCCAGCGCCGCTGCAGCCGCGGAAAAAGCTCCGGGGGCTGGGCAGAGGGGGCGGGGAGCCCAGCGAGGACGCTGCGCGAGAGGGCGAGGCGGCGCTCGAGCTCCGGCAGCGGCACGGCGGCGCGCGCGAGGGCGGGGGCCCACGGGTCGGCGGCGTGCTGCGGGCGGCGGGAGGGGCTCGCAGCGCCGCGGGGTGAGTTGGGGACCACGAAGGCGACGTGGTGGTCGGTGCTGCAGTCCCATATGGCGCAAAAGAGTGCGTCCGGCAGCGGGACGGTGCCTGGCCGAGGAGGCCGCTCAAACAGCGGCCCGACGCACACGGCCAGCACGCCCCGCCCCGCCTGGGAGGGGGTGCCGCGCAGCCGGTCGCGCCACAGTCCCTTCGCCGTGTGCGCCGCGTGCGGCGTGTGTTGCGCCATGAGGCTGCGCAGCGTCTCCTGCCGCCCCAGCCGCGCGGCTAGCGGAGGCCCGCCGCGCCGCCGTCCACGCCGCGGCCGCCGCGGTTTCCCGGAAGCTTCGGTGGTGCCGGCAGCGGCAGTGGCAGTGTTAGTGGTGGGCCGCACGTAGTCGCGCGCGGCCGCCTCGAGGTGCTTCCAGAGGCCCTTGTTGAGCGCCGTGTTCTGCAACACGACGTTGCTGAGCATCGCCGCCTCCAGCGCGGACTGGTCACCAGCCGCCACCGACGCGTGCGGCGCGAGGTGCCCGCGGTCGCAGCCAGCGCGCCGCACGTCCGCGGGGGCCCAGCGCGCGCTCGCCGGCAGCGTGGGGTCCGCGAAGAAGGCGAGCGTGCGGTGCTGGCGCTGCGCCCGCCGAACGCCGGCGCCGTCGAGGTAGTAGGCGCAGCACAGCGGCGTGCGGCGCGCGACGTCGTAGGCGACGCTGAAGTCCGTCTTCTGCAGCACCCACAGGTCCGGCGCCGCCACAAGCGTCGGTAGCTGCCGCCACGCCCCCGCCACACCGCCCTTCACCCGCCGCGCCGCCCGCGCGCCCCACCGCTGGCCCCGCCGCTCCCCCTCCGCCGCCGCCGCGTCTAGCAGCCACGGTCGCGCGGCCAGCGGCAGCAGGGGCGTCGGGTTCAGCAGCCAGCGTCGCTGCGCGCGCGCCGCCCGCGCTGCCGCAGCCGAAGCCGCAGGTCGCGCTAGCCATCCGCAGACCGCGCCCGCCAGAACCAGTGCCCACGCGGGTGCCTCTCTGGAGCCGCCGTCAGCACTGGTCATGTTGGATCCGTGTGTGTTTGTATTCTCTGGAGAAAGGAATCTAGAGTGAATAAAATCTAAAGCAGAAAGGGAAAATCAGACACTAACACACACACAAAAAAAAAAAAAAAATGTACAAGGCTAAATGATCAGGTAAAAACCTGCACAAGGAAGAAAAGGTACGAGAATAAGCAACACTAGATATCTGGGAGTGCTAGGGAAAAGCTTAGTCAGGGGGATAATAAGATAAAACGCTGTCGAAACTTAAAAGAAGAAAGCAAATAAGTTCAAACGGAGGCGAGGGGTGATGGAAGAGAAGGAGATCGTAAGCAATGGCGCGGGAAAGTGATGTGAAAGAATAAAAGGATAAGGTGATGATAAAAAAAAAGAAGACGTGTTGCCGCGCACACGGATGATTCTGAGAATGTGTGCGTGAGAAGAATCAAAATATGAGCTGCAGCAAGACACAAAATGAAGTCATTTCCACATCAATAGTAGTAGTAGTAGTAGTAGTAATGCTCCTCTACTTTGCGTAATTTGTTACAGGAAGCGAAGCAAAAAAGGGAAGGTGTATTTAATCGAGTGGAAGGAGAAATAACGGGAGAAGCGGGAAGGCGGGGGGGGGGAGGGGACTCGACGACGCTGGTGTGTCTCTGCTAGTTGGTGGGTGCGCTGTCGCCGACGGCGGCGGCGTCGCGGGCGAGGCGCTGGCCCTGCTGCTCGAGACTCGGGCCGGTGGCGGCGGCGTCGGCGGCGCGTCTGGCCATGGCGGCGAGGGCGTCGGCCTTGGCGGCGGTGACGCACGCCTCGAGTTCCTCGAGCCCCGCGCCGGAGGCGGCGGAGACGACGGCGGAGGGGAGGCTGTTGTAGAAGGGGTGCAGGAAGAGTGCCATGGAACGCGTGAGGGTGCCGGCGTAGTGCTGCTCCGCCGCCGCGCCGCGCTCGGCCAGCACGGCCTCCTCCAGTGCCTCGTGGTCCGCCATCCACGCGCGCAGTGGCGCCGCGTCGGCCACGTCGGCCTTGTTGAAGACGACGGCGAGGGGGACGGCCTGCTTGAGGTAGATGCCGCTCGAGTAGAGCATCGTGGACATGAAGGTCTGCGGGCTGAGGCACCGCGCGACGTCCGCGACGAACAGCACGACCGTCGGGAAGACGGCGGAGAGGGCGTCGACGATGAGCTGCCCGGAGGCGCTCCACGTGAAGACCTCCACCTGCCCAGGCGTGTCGACCACCACCCAGTCGAGCTGCGCGCGGCGCCCCTCCAGCAGCGTCACCACCTGGTGGATCTTGGTGGCGAAGAGGTTCAGGCACGTCATGATCGCGCCGTTGGGCCCGAGGCGGTACTGCTGCATCACCTCCCGGTACGACACCGTGTCGCGGATGTCGATGTTCGCCTGGAAGGGGACGTCGGTGACGGCGGGGTCGAGGTTCACAAAGTAGGAGCGCAGGCCGCGCGTCGCCGCGTGGTGCTGCAGCCGGTGCGTTAGCGCCGTCTTGCCGGTGCCGGCCATGCCCACCATCAGCAGTACCACCGGCGTGTGCGCCGCGCCGTGGCCGTCGTCACTCTCTGACATGAGGAAGGTCACTAGTTGAGGGGAAGAAAAGTAGAACAAGCTGCTACAATGACGTGTTGGGGTGAAGGCAGAATGTGCAAGGCGCAAGTTGGTCAATGGTACCGCACGCCGTAAAAGGATGGAAAGAGGAAACACACATCACGTGAGTTGGCAGGGGTTGAACACAGGATGAGGGGAGAAAACCTTAACTCTTATTACTACGCACAGCGCGGTTAGCCTTCATAAACCAGGTTGTTGCTGTTGTTTTAAGCTTGAAAATATCAAGGCGGTCAGGAGTAGCGAAACGCTGCATACTGTATCACGTATCTGCAGAACGTCGTCAAAGTCACCGCGTCGCTGAGTGGCAATGGTGAGTACGTCAGCGACAGCCGTTCAACGTTTTCAAAACGCTAAAAACAAGCAAAAGACTGCTAGAACGACAGCCGCTACATAAACAACTCAAGGACGAGGAAAAAAAAAAGAAACAGTGAGCACCTGAAGATACAGAGGGAGGGCTAATCGGCGTAGTCTTCTCCGTCTTTCCCCCTTGAAGTTTCGCCTTTGAATTGTGTTGTTTGTTGAAAAGAGATTATCGCTCGAGAAAGGGGAAAATAGTGTTTAAGAAACAAATATAAAAAAATGATAAGATGAACAACAGGAATTGGAAGAGTGGGAAAAATTAAAAATAGAGATTCAAGAGTGAAGAAAGCAGCACTTACGCGCATATCTTCCACTGATCTTGGTCGTGTTCTCTATTCAATACTCATTTTATTTTTTCTTTGTGTGTGTGTGTAGATAATGTTTTTATTATTTTTTAATATAATAGTCGCAAAATGATGCGCCTTCTTTGCTGTTCTTTCTCCGGTGTTTTTCCTGATTTTGTTGAATCTTTGCGACTCTTTCAAACAGCAGTAACGATAACAAAACGATAATGATATAGAGAAGGGGAAAGAAGAAAACTAAGTTCTGTTTTTTAAGAGTCAAGGGCAGAACGATTGGATGGGCATAGAAAAGGAAAAAGGAAGAAGAAGGAAACCAGAATAAAAGTCAGATAACAACAATAATAATAAACACCAGGCGTGCGCGCGCCTGGTCGACAAGTCGCCTTCAGTAACGGTACGTGAGTCATTTTTTTGGGGGGAAAGGTGTGAGAAAAAAAAAGAGGTGAAGGGATAGAAGGGCTGACGGCCTTGAGTCTCCCGCGCAGGGCTGTTAAGCAGGGAGCCTGGCGAGGCCGGCGGCGAGGTCGGCGCGCAGGTCCTCAAGGTCCTCGAGGCCGATCTGGAGGCGCACGAGGACGCCGCCGGGGGCGTAGGGCTGTGCGGTGCGGTACGTGCTGCAGTCATAGATCATCGCGAGGCTCTCGAAGCCGCCCCACGAGAAGCCGATGCCGAAGAGCTCGAGGCCCTCCACAAAGGCGGCCGCCGCCTCGGGCGTCACCTGCGGCTGCAGCACCATCGCGAAGAGCCCGGAGGAGCCCTTGAAGTCGCGCACGAAGCGGTCGTGCCCGGGCGACCCCTCGAGCGCGGGGTGCAGCACGCGCAGCACGGCCGGTTGCTGCTGGAGCCAGCGGGCGATGTCGAGGGCCCGGCGCTCGGCCTCACGCAGGCGCAGGTGCAGCGTGCGCAGACCGCGCAGCGCCAGGAAGCAGTCCTCGTTGCCCGGGAGGTGTGAGAAGAGCAGGTGCATGCGCTTGAGACGCGGCCACCACGCCTCGTTGGCGGCGATGAGGCCCAGCAGCAGGTCCGAGTGCCCGCTGAGGTACTTGGTGCCCGCCTCTACCGACATGTCGCACCCGCCAAGGCCCAGCGCGTCGAAGAAGACCGGCGTCGCCCACGTGTTATCGATGATCGAGGCGAGGCCCAACTCGCGCGCGACGGCCGAGAGCGCGGGGACGTCCTGGATCTCGAAGGTCTGCGAGCCGGGGCTCTCAAGGAAGAGCAGCGACGGCCGCTGGTGCGCCTGCACGAGCGCGCGCAGCCCCGCCGCGTCAATCATCGGGTCGAAGTAAACCACGGTGATGTTCATCTTGTCGCGCAGGAACTCGTTGCAAAACTCGCGCGTGGGGAGGTAGACGCTGTCGCTGAAGAAGACGGTGTCGCCCGCCTTGACGACCGTCAGGATCGCCGCCGTCACCGCCGCGAGGCCGGAGGAGAGCAGCGCAGTGCCGGCCGCCCCCGTCAGGTCGTTCCACGCCTCCTGCAGGTTTGCGACCGTCGGGTTACCCGTCGTGCCGTAAAAGAACTTGCGCTCGCCGTTCTTGAGCTGTGCGAAGGTGTCGAAGACAACGGTGGAGCCGCGGTAAATGGGGCCGTTGATGAAGCCGTTCTGCTCCGCGGGGTCTCGGCCGAGGCGGTTCAGCCTCGTCTCGACTCCTTTTGCTCCTGGAGGGACGTGAGCCATCGCTGGAATGAGGTGGGGGGTGGGGTTAAAGAAGGGAAAAGGGGCAAGTGCGAGATGCGAAGTTTTCTGAGATCTCTTCCTGTAAATGAAGAGGGGGAAAAAAATAGAGAAAGAAAGAGAATACTGTGATAGATAATCGAAAATATAAAAAGAAGGCAGAGAAAGATTATGTTTGTGTGGTGGGAGTACGTAGCGGGATGAGCGCACGGCAGTCAAGCACGAAATAGGTATAACTGCGTGCAGACAGGGGAGACGGGGGGAGAGGAAAATTTGCAAAGCCCCCATGAGATTCAAATGTGTTTTGGTACTTGCTCGCAATTGCATATCCGATCCTTCTCCTTCCACTTTCCCAGGAAATTGGAAAAGAAAAAAGGGGCAGAGTGTGAAGAGAGACCATCGATTGAAGAAGCACGTATCTAATTTGTTGTTATTATTATGCTTCCCTTTTATAATTTTTTTTTTCTCAAGTAGGTTGTTGAAGAAGTTGGTTAAAGACTGTATAGTAGTTGACTAAAGCACGGAGTTGAAACACCAGAAATGAAGAAGAAAGTAGGTTGAGGAGTTGAAGAAGAAAGCACGCGTGAGAGCAACGCCCCGCGCAACCGCCGATGAAACGTACGAAGTCATCCAGTGCGACACATCAAAACAAAAACAGCTCGGTATGGACGACGACACCGCAGTCCCCGCCGGCCGCCCGCACGGCGTCCGTGAGCGATTCAGGCCCGCAAGCAAAGACGAGTGTACCCGCGCCGCTCTCCGCCACCGCCCGCCGCACCTCCGCCGCGATGTCCGGTCGTCGCCCCTCGCACGCGACGTTGTAGGCCGCCGAGCTTGGCCGCGGGGACGACGTGGGCGGGCACTCGCAGCGCGCGAAGCCCTCGGCGGCGGCGCCGGTGCAGAAGAGCCGCAGGTCGCACGCAGTTGCGGCGCCGCCTTTGGCGCCATCGCCGCGCGGGCCCGGGACAGCGGGCGCGTCAGGAGGCGCCGGGAGAGGGACGAGGCTGCGGCAGCACGGCGGGAGACCGACGGCGTCAGCGACAGCACCGACAAGCGCGGCCGAGCGCGTGACCCAGACAAGGGTCGCCCGGCGCACAGCGGGTGCCTGACCGCGCAGCGCCGCGCTGTAGTAGGCCACGCACGGTGCCGCGCCGATGCCGCCAGCGACCAGCACGACCGCGTCGCAGCCGTCCGCCGGGACGCCGCCGCCACCGTAGGGTCCCTCGAGGCCAACGGTGAAGGAGCGCCCGGCAGCGACGAGGGCGTGTAGGCGCGCCGTCCAGCTGCCCTCGGTGCCAGCCTGGAACAGTAGACGGGTGGCGTCGGCATCGCTGACGAAGGGTGTGAAGGGGTGCCACTCCAGCGCGGAGAGCTCGGGGACATTGAGGTAGACGTACGCGCCCGGGGGGATGGCGAACGGCGCTGCGACCGCCACCTCTGCGATGCGGCCGTCCAGCGCGCGCGCGTAGAGAACTGCCGCCGGGGCGGAGTGCTGCCACACGCGCAGCAGCAGGTCGAGCAGCCACAGCGCCAGCGGGGGGAGCAGCAGCGACCAGCCGCCGCTGGCGTGGTACAGCAGTGCCGGGTAGAGCGCGTGGGCGGCGACGAGGTGGGCGTAGTAGAAGAGCTCGTAGCAACGCCGCCGGACGGTGTGCAGCGCGAGCAGGCCCATGCACACCAGCGCCAGCGCCGTCGCGGGAGTCACGAGATTGACTGTGAAGTCGTTGCGCACGCGTGTCGCGCCAACGACGGTCGGAATGTAGGCGAGATTGTGCCACAGCGTCCCGCGACGGTAGTAGGACACGTAGAAGAGGCCCGCGTGCGCGACGGTGGCGGCGAGGGCGGCGTAACCAAACACGCGGTGCACCCACAGCACGCCATCGCGCGAGACGCCGAGGCACGCGTACACGGGGGAGTGGCGCGCCATGGGAAACGACACGATGGCCACCAGCAACGTCGCCAGCTGCCCGGCCGCGCGCGCCCAGATGTCAACCGCCGGCATGTACCCCGCCACCGGAGCGCCGTCGACCCACAGATTCTTGTAGTTGTGGTCGTGCACCCAGTACCACAGGAAGGCGAGGCTGAAGATGGCAGTGACAGCGACGAACAGGGCGGACAGGCAGCTCCAGGCGGTCGCACGGCCTGGCAGCGGGCAGGCGAGTGCACGCCGCAGCGGGGGGCAGCCGTGCACGCAGGCGCCGCCCACCGCCACCACAGCGAGGTACGCAAAGTAGATGCTGTTGCCGGGGTAGAAGCGCAGCGCACATTGTTCCGCCGAGGCGCACCGTCCGCGTCGTGAAGACGGCCCCGGGCAGCTCTGGCCGCGTGTACGTCATGAGGTCACTGGGGTCGTTCGTCTGCAGTCGCGCAAAGTAGGCGAGAAAGCCGGAGACGTAGCGGCGTGGGTCGTTGGGGAGGTGCGCCGACACGAGGCACCAAAAGACAATGTACAGCAGTAGCAGAGACACCCGCGCGGCCTGGGGGACGGCAACACCACAGCGGTGGCGGGACGGCGTCGGGTGGCGGTCGTTGTTCACAAGCGCCAGGCGCGACGCTAGGAGTAGCGAGAGGGGGACAAGCGTGCCAAAAAGCATAAAGGAAATAGTTGCGTTGAAGCTGGTGCCGCGCTTGGCGGGAAAGATGCCGTACTTGTCCACGTTGGCGCAGAAGACAAGGCCGCATGTCCACAGTGGTTCCGCCCAGATGGCCAGCGGCACGACACCGCCGGCCAGGAAAAGCAGAGCCAGGAGCAGCAGCTGCACCCGGGGGGTCAGCGCGGCGGGGGCCGCGCGGAGCGACGCGAGGGTTGCGGTAACCACTAGTACGACCCCCACGGGGGTGAGCGAGAGGAACGCGATGAGGCCGGCGGTCGCGGAGCCGGTATAGCCGTACCACACCGTGTCGTCGAACGGTCCTTCGTCAGTGTTAAAGGGTGCCTGCTCCCACAGATACAGGCCATACGCGCCGCCGCACACCAGGAGGGCCCCAGCGCTCAATATAGCACGGCCCGACGCGGGAGACAGCATCTGCAACTACAGCGCGTGCGCTCTGCGATTTGAGGGAGGGGGAGGGGCTGAGCAGCCCGAATGGGGGGGGGGGGGATTGGACGATGGGTACGAAGGAAGAACGAGGAGAGAGATGGAAGAAGAAGCAAGAGGCGCTTGCCGACTTGATCACGGGAGACACTCAGCGGATAGGACGGAGATTAGATTAGGCGGCCTCACCCGGCCCACTCACATCGCTGCGACGTTTCGGCGGTTGTAGAGGCCAATCGCCCTCCACCTTTTCTTCGGCGCGAGTGCCAGCCATGCTGCGCCACCCTGGGCATCCCGCAAAACTTACTCTCGTTCAATCAACCACGTGGATTTTCTCAAGTCTGAAAAACCATTCAAAGCGCCACCCTGCAGCAGTCATCAAGAAGGAAAGAGAGTCGAAGTTTTCAGCTATGGATAGTGGAGAGACGGTTCCTCTCTCTCTCTCTCTATTTCTTTCCTTTTTTTTCCAGCTCACTCCATCGTGTCTGTTCAATACTCAGTCCTTTCCTTGGCCGCTGCAGGCAGCACTTTGGCTGTTGTAGATAAAAGAGTAGAAAGGGGGAGGGTTTTAAAAAAAAAAAAATATCTGTTCGGCATTCATAAAAAGGAATTGCCAGAAATCACGAGTTAGAAAGCAGAGAGTAGAGGACGGGATAGGAGTCGCAAAAGATGCGAAAGAAGGATGCGCCACGATCAGAGAGCGTGCTGCTTCGTCTTGAGGGCCCAGTCCAGTCGGCGCCGCTCGGCCGCCCACACAATGTACGTCACCTGTCGGGCGGCGGCGTAGTCGACCGCCACGCCGTTCTGCGCGCGGAGGGACAGGGCAGTCAGAAGGAGCGGCACGCTGCCAAACTCGCGCGCGGTAGCGAGCAGCAGCCGCGCCAGCGCCGACCCGCGCTCCTGGAAGTCCCCCTCGACGCGCAGGCCACCGCCAAGGTGCTCGCCGGCTGCGAGGGCCGTCAGCACGTGGCCAGCTTGGGAGGCGAGGGGGTGGCGCACAGCTGCACACAGGCACAGTCCCCTCAGCAGGGGGAAGAGCGCGCTGTGAAAGGGTAAGCTGCCGGCGAGAGAGAGCGGCCCCGCGTCGCGCGCAGCGCGCAGGCTCCCCAGCACACGCGCCAACGAGTCGTAGCGCGAGGGGCCCAGCAGCGCGGGGAGGTGCGCAGGCCGGCGGACAGCCACGTACGGCGACAGAATGCACAGCCGGTGGCCCTCACTGGCGCCGAGACGCTCCGCCTCCTGCTCGATGGTGGGTGCGTCAAAGGAGCAGTAGTCATATGCAAATGGGTCATAGAAGTTAGTGAAAGCCACAGCCAGTTGAGACTCAGAGGCGAGCTTGGCGACGTTGGTAGAAAGAGTGAAGCCATCTTCGTCGCCCGCGTCGTCCGTGTAGGCGTATTGCTCCACAATGTCTTTCAAAGTCAGTTGGAAAGCAAGCCGTGATACGCGAAGCATCGATCTGGCCAAAAGTGCCTACAGGATTGATTGGGAGCATGACGTAGAACAGAAAAAATCGTTAGAGGTGTGTATATAGGGAAATGAGCAGCAAAAATAAGGAAAGAACAGACAGTTGGCATAATGAGAAAGGGAGGAGATGAAATGAACAGTCCAAACATAACAAAAGGCCATTCAGTGGGGGATGAGTGTAGGGTGTGGATTGAACAGCGTGAAAGCAAAAACGCTGCATAGCATTTGCCAGAAGAAACAGATATGAATAATCTTCTTTTTAAATGAGGCACATTCACCACCACACTGTTTTAGCGTGGGTTCTTTTGTGGATACTTTTTTGGTCGTCGTTGTTCGTGTGTGAAAACTTGCAAGTTGCATTTCAAGAGGATGTGCGCGTTCCCGCCATTTTAGATAGTGCAGCCTGAGCGCAATCAAAGTTCTTTCGACTGTTGAGCTGATTTCTTTCATGCCGCTTGTACAACGGAGGAGTGGCGAGATGGGGAAAAGATGGATATGGCGAAATGCCATGCACTTAGAAACTTCCTTGATCGCATACGTCCTGCAAAGGCTGCGTAGCTGCACGGCCCTGACGCTGCTTCCGCCAAAACAGAGTTGCCTGCGACGGAGCGGGGACGCCGACAGGTTTGTAGGGCATCCTCCCCACCATTCCGCTGTGGCTCATGAAGCGGAATTCGGAAAGTGCGTCGCAGCGCGGACAGTGGTCCGTGCGCGTCGCGAGACGGCGAAAATAGTTGTTGGATACGAGGAACTCATACATGTACCCACAACGAACGCATGAAAATACGGCCATGACTGTAAGTGAAGCTAGAGGTAAGAATTGAGAAAGAAAAATAAATTCTAAAAGAAGAAAACTAATACTGCGACTAGAGTAATAGATTTTAAAAGAATGAAATCCAAGCAGGATACGTACAATAGAAACTGAAGGGTGAGGATCCGAAACGAATAAGAATGAAAGAATACAGACACGGAGTATTTGACGGGAGGTGGTACCTGCAAGAGACACAATTCTACCATGCCAAGAAGTAGAGACTAAAGCACGGAGGTAATTCCGTGGATCAGATGCGTCGCATCCATACATGGTCATACTGATGATAATAAGCAGAAAATGCTGCACTGGAAGCTTTGCTCATTGTCATTAAAGCAAACATAGGAGTGCAGCGCTTTTGGTGATGTCTGTTGCATCGAATTTCTCCCGTTGCGAGTTGATGTTTGATAAAGAGTCAGAGTCTTGCGTCATCTACAGGTTGAAGTACGGGGAGGGAATTAGCCACGGAGCAAAAGGTAACAACTGGAACAGTACAAAATATGAAAAATAATAAGAAGATAGTAATGGGGAGAGGTAAAGAAAAAAGTAATCAGAAACATCAAATAATAACGCTAATAATAATAGAAACAGTAGTGGTAAAAAGAAAAAGACATTTAAAAAAGCAAATGAGGGACTATGTAAATAATAGACTATGAAAAGTGCTGAGCATGGCAACCGTTGCCACAGAAACATTGATGATCGCTGCTGTGCGACTCCATCAATCCTGGTCAAACGAGACTTTGGAAATGTTCTCACGGGGAACGCGGCAGGCACCGCTAGAATCATGTACAAAGGCATCCAGCAGCGCATGTGGCCGATTCGCCACCAGCGAATTCCAATCACCCGTGAAAACCTTTACAAAGCTACGAGTCACAGTACCTTTTCCACCCACACCAACACCAAAATCCTGCTTCTTCAAAGCGTCGTTGTCGGCCCTTTCTTTTTCAAGCTCAGCACGCAACTTCTCGTTCTCCTCGTTAAGCTTATCGTTCTCGGCCTTCTGCTGCTCAAGCTCGTCAGCGAACTTCTGACCTTCCTCAACAGCTTCCTGAAACTCCTCGACTGTTACAGCATACACAGGGGCCTCTTCGGAGTCACGCAGACGGTTGCCGGTGCTGCCCGAATCTACTGGAGCACGACTGGAGTTAACAGGCACGCCGTCCGCGGCAGCGAGCTGCGGCTGCGCGGCACGCTCAGCGCGGGCCTGCTCACGCTGCTGCCGGTGCGCGTCGACCTCTTCCGCAAGTTTCGCATTTGCCTCAGCCAGCTTCTCGTTCTCGGCCTTCTGCTGTTCCAGCTCATCCGCAAGCTTTCGTCGGCTTCTGCTGCTCACTCCGCCAAGCTTCTCGTTCTCGGCCTTCTGCTGCTCAAGCTCCTCCGCAAGCTTCTCGTTCTCGGCCTTCAGCTGCTCAAGCTCCTCGCCAAGCTTCTCGTTCCTCCGCCTCAGCTGCTCGAAGCTCCTCGCACTGTCATCTCGTTCTCGGCCTTCCTGCTGCTCAAGCTCCTCCGCGGAGCTTGCTCGTTCTCGCCGCCCTGCTCGTGCTCACAGCTCCTCGCCAAGCATCTCGTTTCGCTCGCGCAAGCTTCTGCGCGGCCTGCTCTGCTGCTCCAGCTCCTCGCCAAGCTTCTCGTTCCGGCCTTCAGCTGCTCAGCTCCTCGCCAAGCTTCTCGTTCTCGGCCTTCTGGTGCTCAAGCTCCTCGCCAAGCTTCTCGTTCTCGGCCTTCAGCTGCTCAAGCTCCTCGCCAAGCTTCTCGTTCTCGGCCTTCTGGTGCTCAAGCTCCTCGCCAAGCTTCTCGTTCTCGGCCTTCTGCTGCTCAAGCTCCTCGCCAAGCTTCTCGTTCTCGGCCTTCTGCTGCTCAAGCTCCTCGCCAAGCTTCTCGTTCTCGGCCTTCTGCTGCTCAAGCTCCTCCGCGAGCTTCTCGTTCTCGGCCTTCAGCTGCTCAAGCTCCTCGCCAAGCTTCTCGTTCTCCTCGCCAAGCTTCTCGTTCTCGGCCTTCAGCTGCTCAAGCTCCTCGCCAAGCTTCTCGTTCTCGGCCTTCTGCTGCTCAAGCTCCTCGCCAAGCTTCTCGTTCTCGGCCTTCTGCTGCTCAGCTCCGCGAGCTCCGTTCTCGCTTCAGCGCTCAGCTCTGCCAAGCTCTCGTTCTCGGCCTTCTGCTGCTCAAGCTCCTCGCCAAGCTCTCGTTCTCCCAAGCTTCTCGTTCTCGGCCTTCTGCTGCTCCAGCTCCTCGCCAAGCTTCTCGTTCTCCTCGCCAAGCTTCTCGTTCTCGGCCTTCAGCTGCTCAAGCTCCTCGCCAAGCTTCTCGTTCTCGGCCTTCTGCTGCTCAAGCTCCTCCGCGAGTTTCTCTTTCTCGGCCTTCTGCTGCTCAAGCTCGTCAGCGAACTTCTGACCTTCCTCAACAGCTTCCTGAAACTCCTCGACTGTTACAGCATACACAGGGGCCTCTTCGGAGTCACGCAGACGGTTGCCGGTCCTGCCCGAATCTACTGGAGCACGACTGGAGTTAACGGGCACGCCGTCCGCGGCAGCGAGCTGCGGCTGCGCGGCACGCTCAGCGCGGGCCTGCTCACGCTGCTGCCGGTGCGCGTCGACCTCTTCCACAAGTTTCGCATTTGCCTCAGCCAGCTCCTCATTCTCAGCCTTCTGCTGCTCCAGCTCATCCGCGAGCTTCTCGTTCTCCTCACCAAGCTTCTCGTTCTCGGCCTTCTGCTGTTCCAGTTCATCCGCAACCTTCTCGTTCTCAGCCTTCTGCTGCTCAAGCTCATCCGCAAGCTTCTGACCCTCCGCCACAGCGTCCTCGAACTCATCCACTGTCACCGCGTACACCGGGCCTTCCTCAATCTCGCGCGGCTCCACGGGGATGCTGCGCACGTCATTCGCCGCACCCCGGCTCGTGCTCACAGGCACGCCGTCCGCAGCAGCGAGTTGCGGCTGCGCGGCACGCTCAGCGCGGGCCTGCTCACGCTGCTGCCGGTGCGCGCCGACCTCCGCCTGGAGAAGAGCCTGTTGTGCCTTCATGTGTTCGAGTTCGCACGCAAGACGCTCATTAGCACCAGCAAGGGCCTCGCCATCCTGCATCAAAGCTTCAACCCCAGCCCCATGTTCGGCTAAAGCAGTCCGCAGCGCAGAGTTCTCAGCACGTTCTTTCTCCACCTCAGCCGCAAGCTCCTCGTTCTCGGCCCTCTGCTGCTCAAGCTCATCCGCAAGCTTCTGACCCTCCGCCACAGCGTCCTCGAACTCATCCACTGTCACCGCGTACACCGGGCCTTCCTCAATCTCGCGCGGCTCCACGGGGATGCTGCGCACGTCATTCGCCGCACCCCGGCTCGTGCTCACAGGCACGCCGTCCGCAGCAGCGAGCTGCGGCTGCGCGGCACGCTCAGCGCGGGCCTGCTCACGCTGCTGCCGGTGCGCGCCGACCTCTTCCGCGAGTTTCGCATTTGCCTCAGCCAGCTCCTCATTCTCGGCCTTCTGCTGCTCCAGCTCATCCGCGAGCTTCTTATTCTCCTCGCCAAGCTTCTCGTTCTCGGCCTTTTGGGATGCAACGGCTTCTGCAAGGTCAGTGCCGAGCCTATCCTGCGCGGCAAGGGAATCCAAGACTTGCTGCTTCTCCGCAACCATGTCATCCACCTGCTTCTGCAGAGCATCCGCCTCCGAGGCCAGCGCGCGGTACTCCGCCAGCGTCACACTGAACAGCTGTTCGGCCTCCAGCACTGCGGGATCCACCGCGTCCTCGGCGCTGCCCGTCGGCGCAGGCAGCGCCTCCAGAGTCTCCTCCGTCGCGCGTTCGGCAGCCGCGTCAAGACGACGCTGACGGTGTTGCTCAAGCTCGGCTTTGATGTTATCATTCTGCACTGTATGACGATCAGCTTCCTCCTGTAACTGCGAGAGTAGTTCGCGAAGCTCTTCGATTTCGGCGTCTTTCGCGGCCAATTCGGCGAGCGTCACGCAATAGAGTGGATCAGCCTCAATGTCTTGCGGTGAAACCGCTATTTCGGCGGGGTCTCCCGTGAGCGGCAGCTGGCCTGCTTCTCCAAGGTCGGGATTCTTCGACCGCTCACGTTGTGCTTGGTACCTCTTCTGTCTGTGGGCCTTTACTTCCTCTGCGAGTGCGGTGACGGCCTCTTGGAGGGTGGCATTTTCCTTCTCGAGAGCTTCCAGCTGCTCTTGCAGAGCCCCTGTGCGGTTGTCGGAAGTGTCCTGAAACTGTCGAGCGGCTGCATGGTAAACGTGCTCGATCCAGTTCATTCGATCTTCAATCGCTTGGGTGTACTGCTGAAGGCAACCTAATTCAGCGTATGCCCCAATAAAGTTGGTGCCCGTCTGAAACAGTTGGTCCTTCAACTGGAAGCGCAGTTTTTTGGCGTCGCGGACAATGCACTCCACCTCGTCGTCGGTGAGTGCGCAGTCCTCGACCCTCTCGTCCACCGACATCGGGCAGATGACCGAAGACAAGGGGATTGTGACGGTGACTGAGGTCTTGGTGAAGGATGTGATCTGGCCTGGGGCCGTGCCGCGGTTCTTCGATGCCAGCTCCTCCTTCAGTTTCGCAATCTTTGCCCGGCAGCCTTTCATACCGGCGATGGCAGCCGCGATAGCGTCGTTCTGCTCCTGGATGCGCCTGTCGCCCGTCAAGTTATTGTACGCCTCTTGGTACGCAAGTGCCGTTGTCACCCAGTCGTGAAGTGCGGCCAGCGCGGCAGAGATGCGCCGCGCCGCGGGGAGCTGCAGGCGTGGGTCCTCGCAGAGGCTCTGGCGCAACGACGCCGCATTGGGATAGATCTTGGACAGGATGTCGCCCTTGACGAGCTGCGCCAGCGATCCGGCCTTGCGGCACTCCACCTGCACGTCGCTCCATTCGTAATACTCCTCCGCGCTGGTGTCGCACCGCGCGACAGCGAGGGCAGCCTTCAGGACAGCCATGGTGACAGGAGGCGGTGCGCTCTCCGACGTCAGCTGGCGGAAATCCACCTCGTCAAACTCCTCCACTTGCATACGCGCGGCATCAAAGGAGCGCAGAACGCGAGATACTTCATCTTCATTTCCGCTACGGACAAAGGCAAGCTGATTTCTGGCTTCCATCAGTGCCTTCTGAAAGTTTCGCATTTTGCTTTCCTCGGCTTCGGATTCGCGTGACAAGATGGCTGAAAGAGTGTCGGCGTCTCCGCTGTGGAGGGCCCACTGCCGCACTACCGCAGTGAACTCGCCCATCTGTTCCACAGTGCCGAGCGTCCATTGCCACTGCTGAGTAGAAGTCAGAGCATCGAACGCAATGACTTGCCCCTGACGTAGACCTTCGACTGGTGGATAAACGTGGGACACAAGCATCTGAATTACGTTGTTGACTGCTTTCGAAAAAGACTCGTGTGAATTTGAATGCGTCAACGTTACTAACTACGTTGCTACTACGGAAAATGAGAATGTTATAGTAGACGAAAGTGAGCAAAAAACCAGAGACACGTTTGGATGGGGAAAAGGCACTATATTTTCAGCAGTTTTCAAATCCTTTTTTCTTGTCTTGATTGCGCTTTAAATATATATAAAAAAAACTATAATTACTATAATTACTATAATTATTACGAGAAGAGGATTGGAAGACCAAAATCAGAGAGCAAAGTCTACTGTTTGTGTGTTTTTCTTTCTAGTGACTATTTTGTTTTTTAAAATCTTACGCAATAGTAATAAGGATAAGGATAAGGATAAGGATGCGAGAAAACAGTCACGAGATATTTCCATCATGCCTAATCAGCAGTCATAAGACACAGTAGAGCACATCAGCAAAGCACAATTTGACAGGCATTGTAAGTACGCTGCTACGATTATAAACTCTTTGATAAACAACGAATGGAAGTCGAGTGTCTACTAGCCTGTTGTTCGCATCCATTTCAAAATAGTGCTCTGCTCAAGGATGGTGCTCTAATGCTTTCAAAACATGATAGGCACTACGTCGTTGAAGTACAAAAAACAAATTACTGAGAAGCAATTCATGAAAAGGGCAGACGAAGTATGGCAAATAAATACTAAAGAGAAAAATTTGAGTAGGAAAGACAGTCCTAAACGATGCTGCTGACAACTCGATGCACAAAACAAAACAATAATAATAATAATCAAAACGCACGATCATACGAAAATAACATGGATTCTGCCGCAGTGTCTGACAACAAAAAAGGCGAAAAAAAAAAAAAAAGAGAGAGATGAGAAGGGAGAAGGGAGAAAGTACGCCATATTGTCAAAACCGCTTACAGTAGATGGGATGATGTCTCACTCTCTTCACGTCGTAGAGCAAACGCGTCAATAATCAACGCGAGATAAGGCATTAATCATGATCAAAATTGACTGAGCTGATCTTGTCTTGAGAAACATGGCACGCATTACTGGCATCGGAGACGAACGCGGCCATGAGTGCATGGGGCCTTTCCTTCATCAGCTTCATCCAATCACCGTCAAAGATCTTGGTATGGCGCGTGACAACTTGTCCCTTTCCACTCTTAGGTTGCCACAGCTCATTGTGCTTTTGCAGTTCAGAAATATCCCGATCGCGTTGAGCAAGCAGCGCATCGCGGGCGGCAACCTCAGCATCAGCGCGTTTCAATTCACAAAGCACATCTGCCAACTCGGCCTCAAGAGCTTCCGCATCCACGGCTCGCTGCTCACGCTCCGCCTCCAACGATTCAGATAACTGTTCGTTCTCCTCGCCAAGCTTCTCGTTTTCGGCCTTCTGCTGCTCAAGCTCCTCCGCAAGCTTCTCGTTCTCAGCCTCCAACTGGTCGATCGTCTCCTTGGCAGCATCCAGCCCGGTCTTCGCCGTCCCACGTTTGCTGTACACGCTCTTGAGGTTACGGAAGTCGCACTCATCCAAGCGGCGCGCTATCTCCTCCTGCGGAACATCACTGTTGTGCGTCACGTCCAGAGTAGCATGAAGGCTGCCAATCGTGAAGTTCACGTTGCTGATGTCGTCGCGGCTCACGCGGCAGGCGTTGGATGCATCCATCAAGAACGCATCCATCAGCTCTTCCGGCCGTTCCTGCAGCACTGCGTCCCACTCATCGCCGTCGATGACGCACTTATGCGTCGTCGTCACCTGCGGCTTGCTCTTATCAGCGTTGTCGATCCGGTCATCGTGAGGTGCCACGTCCTGCACCTGTGCGGCGAGGTCATCCACCTGCTTCTGCAGAGCATCCGCCTCCGAGGCCAGCGCGCGGTACTCCGCCAGCGTCACACTGAACAGCTGTTCGGCCTCCAGCACTGCGGGATCCACCGCGTCCTCGGCGCTGCCCGTCGGCGCAGGCAGCGCCTCCAGAGTCTCCTCCGTCGCGCGTTCGGCCGCCGCGTCAAGACGACGCTGGCGGTGAGCGACGAGCTCACGGTCCTTCTCTGCCAGCTCCTCAGCGAGCTTCTCGTTCTCGGCCCTCTGCTGTTCGAGCTCATCCGCAAGCTTCTGACCCTCCGCCACAGCGTCCTCGAACTCATCCACTGTCACCGCGTACACCGGGCCTTCCTCAATCTCGCGCGGCTCCACGGGGATGCTGCGCACGTCATTTGCCGCACCCCGGCTCGTGCTCACAGGCACGCCGTCCGCAGCAGCGAGCTGCGGCTGCGCGGCACGCTCAGCGCGGGCCTGCTCACGCTGCTGCCGGTGCGCGCCGACCTCTTCCGCGAGTTTCGCATTTACCTCAGCCAGCTCCTCATTCTCGGCCTTCTGCTGCTCCAGCTCATCCGCGAGCTTCTCGTTCTCAGCCTTCTGCTGCTCAAGCTCATCGCCAAGCTTCTCGTTCTCCTCACCAAGCTTCTCGTTCTCGGCCTTCTGCTGTTCCAGCTCATCCGCAAGCTTCTCGTTCTCGGCCTTCTGCTGCTCCAGCTCCTCGCCAAGCTTCTCGTTCTCCTCACCAAGCTTCTCGTTCTCGGCCTTCTGCTGCTCCAGCTCCTCGCCAAGCTTCTCGTTCTCCTCACCAAGCTTCTCGTTCTCGGCCTTCTGCTGCTCAAGCTCCTCGCCAAGCTTCTCGTTCTCGGCCTTCTGCTGCTCAAGCTCATCCGCAAGCTTCTCGTTCTCAGCCTCCAACTGGTCGATCGTCTCCTTGGCAGCATCCAGCCCGGTCTTCGCCGTCCCACGTTTGCTGTACACGCTCTTGAGGTTACGGAAGTCGCACTCATCCAAGCGGCGCGCTATTTCCTCCTGCGGAACATCACTGTTGTGCGTCACGTCCAGAGTAGCATGAAGGCTGCCAATCGTGAAGTTCACGTTGCTGATGTCGTCGCGGCTCACGCGGCAGGCGTTGGATGCATCCATCAAGAACGCATCCATCAGCTCTTCCGGCCGTTCCTGCAGCACTGCGTCCCACTCATCGCCGTCGATGACGCACTTATGCGTCGTCGTCACCTGCGGCTTGCTCTTATCAGCGTTGTCGATCCGGTCATCGTGAGGTGCCACGTCCTGCACCTGTGCGGCGAGGTCATCCACCTGCTTCTGCAGAGCATCCGCCTCCGAGGCCAGCGCGCGGTACTCCGCCAGCGTCACACTGAACAGCTGTTCGGCCTCCAGCACTGCGGGATCCACCGCGTCCTCGGCGCTGCCCGTCGGCGCAGGCAGCGCCTCCAGAGTCTCCTCCGTCGCGCGTTCGGCCGCCGCGTCAAGACGACGCTGGCGGTGAGCGACGAGCTCACGGTCCTTCTCTGCCAGCTCCTCAGCTAGCTTCTCGTTCTCGGCCCTCTGCTGTTCGAGCTCATCCGCAAGCTTCTGACCCTCCGCCACAGCGTCCTCGAACTCATCCACTGTCACCGCGTACACCGGGCCTTCCTCAATCTCGCGCGGCTCCACGGGGATGCTGCGCACGTCATTTGCCGCACCCCGGCTCGTGCTCACAGGCACGCCGTCCGCAGCAGCGAGCTGCGGCTGCGCGGCACGCTCAGCGCGGGCCTGCTCACGCTGCTGCCGGTGCGCGCCGACCTCTTCCGCGAGTTTCGCATTTACCTCAGCCAGCTCCTCATTCTCGGCCTTCTGCTGCTCCAGCTCATCCGCGAGCTTCTCGTTCTCAGCCTTCTGCTGCTCAAGCTCATCGCCAAGCTTCTCGTTCTCCTCACCAAGCTTCTCGTTCTCGGCCTTCTGCTGTTCCAGCTCATCCGCAAGCTTCTCGTTCTCGGCCTTCTGCTGCTCCAGCTCCTCGCCAAGCTTCTCGTTCTCCTCACCAAGCTTCTCGTTCTCGGCCTTCTGCTGCTCCAGCTCCTCGCCAAGCTTCTCGTTCTCCTCACCAAGCTTCTCGTTCTCGGCCTTCTGCTGCTCAAGCTCCTCGCCAAGCTTCTCGTTCTCGGCCTTCTGCTGCTCAAGCTCATCCGCAAGCTTCTCGTTCTCGGCCTTCTGCTGCTCCAGCTCCTCGCCAAGCTTCTCGTTCTCGGCCTTCTGCTGCTCAAGCTCCTCGCCAAGCTTCTCGTTCTCCTCGCCAAGCTTCTCGTTCTCGGCCTTCTGCTGCTCAAGCTCCTCCGCAAGCTTCTCGTTCTCAGCCTCCAACTGGTCGATCGTCTCCTTGGCAGCATCCAGCCCGGTCTTCGCCGTCCCACGTTTGCTGTACACGCTCTTGAGGTTACGGAAGTCGCACTCATCCAAGCGGCGCGCTATCTCCTCCTGCGGAACATCACTGTTGTGCGTCACGTCCAGAGTAGCATGAAGGCTGCCAATCGTGAAGTTCACGTTGCTGATGTCGTCGCGGCTCACGCGGCAGGCGTTGGATGCATCCATCAAGAACGCATCCATCAGCTCTTCCGGCCGTTCCTGCAGCACTGCGTCCCACTCATCGCCGTCGATGACGCACTTATGCGTCGTCGTCACCTGCGGCTTGCTCTTATCAGCGTTGTCGATCCGGTCATCGTGAGGTGCCACGTCCTGCACCTGTGCGGCGAGGTCATCCACCTGCTTCTGCAGAGCATCCGCCTCCGAGGCCAGCGCGCGGTACTCCGCCAGCGTCACACTGAACAGCTGTTCGGCCTCCAGCACTGCGGGATCCACCGCGTCCTCGGCGCTGCCCGTCGGCGCAGGCAGCGCCTCCAGAGTCTCCTCCGTCGCGCGTTCGGCCGCCGCGTCAAGACGACGCTGGCGGTGAGCGACGAGCTCACGGTCCTTCTCTGCCAGCTCCTCAGCGAGCTTCTCGTTCTCGGCCCTCTGCTGTTCGAGCTCATCCGCAAGCTTCTGACCCTCCGCCACAGCGTCCTCGAACTCATCCACTGTCACCGCGTACACCGGGCCTTCCTCAATCTCGCGCGGCTCCACGGGGATGCTGCGCACGTCATTTGCCGCACCCCGGCTCGTGCTCACAGGCACGCCGTCCGCAGCAGCGAGCTGCGGCTGCGCGGCACGCTCAGCGCGGGCCTGCTCACGCTGCTGCCGGTGCGCGCCGACCTCTTCGGCGAGTTTCGCATTTACCTCAGCCAGCTCCTCATTCTCGGCCTTCTGCTGCTCCAGCTCATCCGCGAGCTTCTCGTTCTCCTCGCCAAGCTTCTCGTTCTCGGCCTTCTGCTGCTCAAGCTCCTCGCCAAGCTTCTCGTTCTCCTCGCCAAGCTTCTCGTTCTCGGCCTTCTGCTGCTCCAGCTCCTCGCCAAGCTTCTCGTTCTCCTCGCCAAGCTTCTCGTTCTCGGCCTTCTGCTGCTCAAGCTCCTCGCCAAGCTTCTCGTTCTCGGCCTTCTGCTGCTCAAGCTCATCCGCAAGCTTCTCGTTCTCGGCCTTCTGCTGCTCCAGCTCCTCGCCAAGCTTCTCGTTCTCGGCCTTCTGCTGCTCCAGCTCATCCGCAAGCTTCTCGTTCTCCTCGCCAAGCTTCTCGTTTTCGGCCTTCTGCTGCTCAAGCTCCTCCGCAAGCTTCTCGTTCTCAGCCTCCAACTGGTCGATCGTCTCCTTGGCAGCATCCAGCCCGGTCTTCGCCGTCCCACGTTTGCTGTACACGCTCTTGAGGTTACGGAAGTCGCACTCATCCAAGCGGCGCGCTATCTCCTCCTGCGGAACATCACTGTTGTGCGTCACGTCCAGAGTAGCATGAAGGCTGCCAATCGTGAAGTTCACGTTGCTGATGTCGTCGCGGCTCACGCGGCAGGCGTTGGATGCATCCATCAAGAACGCATCCATCAGCTCTTCCGGCCGTTCCTGCAGCACTGCGTCCCACTCATCGCCGTCGATGACGCACTTATGCGTCGTCGTCACCTGCGGCTTGCTCTTATCAGCGTTGTCGATCCGGTCATCGTGAGGTGCCACGTCCTGCACCTGTGCGGCGAGGTCATCCACCTGCTTCTGCAGAGCATCCGCCTCCGAGGCCAGCGCGCGGTACTCCGCCAGCGTCACACTGAACAGCTGTTCGGCCTCCAGCACTGCGGGATCCACCGCGTCCTCGGCGCTGCCCGTCGGCGCAGGCAGCGCCTCCAGAGTCTCCTCCGTCGCGCGTTCGGCCGCCGCGTCAAGACGACGCTGGCGGTGAGCGACGAGCTCACGGTCCTTCTCTGCCAGCTCCTCAGCGAGCTTCTCGTTCTCGGCCCTCTGCTGTTCGAGCTCATCCGCAAGCTTCTGACCCTCCGCCACAGCGTCCTCGAACTCATCCACTGTCACCGCGTACACCGGGCCTTCCTCAATCTCGCGCGGCTCCACGGGGATGCTGCGCACGTCATTTGCCGCACCCCGGCTCGTGCTCACAGGCACGCCGTCCGCAGCAGCGAGCTGCGGCTGCGCGGCACGCTCAGCGCGGGCCTGCTCACGCTGCTGCCGGTGCGCGCCGACCTCTTCGGCGAGTTTCGCATTTACCTCAGCCAGCTCCTCATTCTCGGCCTTCTGCTGCTCCAGCTCATCCGCGAGCTTCTCGTTCTCAGCCTTCTGCTGCTCAAGCTCCTCGCCAAGCTTCTCGTTCTCCTCACTAAGCTTCTCGTTCTCGGCCTTCTGCTGCTCCAGCTCCTCGCCAAGCTTCTCGTTCTCGGCCTTCTGCTGCTCCAGCTCATCCGCAAGCTTCTCGTTCTCCTCGCCAAGCTTCTCGTTCTCGGCCTTCTGCTGCTCAAGCTCCTCGCCAAGCTTCTCGTTCTC
Source organism: Kentomonas sorsogonicus (assembly GCA_030347455.1). Taxonomy (NCBI): domain Eukaryota; phylum Euglenozoa; class Kinetoplastea; order Trypanosomatida; family Trypanosomatidae; genus Kentomonas; species Kentomonas sorsogonicus. The sequence continues at coordinate 875,591 of JAQOSZ010000296.1, read as the reverse complement.
CTCGCCAAGCTTCTCGTTCTCGGCCTTCTGCTGCTCCAGCTCCTCGCCAAGCTTCTCGTTCTCCTCGCCAAGCTTCTCGTTCTCGGCCTTCTGCTGCTCAAGCTCCTCGCCAAGCTTCTCGTTCTCGGCCTTCTGCTGCTCAAGCTCATCCGCAAGCTTCTCGTTCTCGGCCTTCTGCTGCTCCAGCTCCTCGCCAAGCTTCTCGTTCTCGGCCTTCTGCTGCTCCAGCTCATCCGCAAGCTTCTCGTTCTCCTCGCCAAGCTTCTCGTTTTCGGCCTTCTGCTGCTCAAGCTCCTCCGCAAGCTTCTCGTTCTCAGCCTCCAACTGGTCGATCGTCTCCTTGGCAGCATCCAGCCCGGTCTTCGCCGTCCCACGTTTGCTGTACACGCTCTTGAGGTTACGGAAGTCGCACTCATCCAAGCGGCGCGCTATCTCCTCCTGCGGAACATCACTGTTGTGCGTCACGTCCAGAGTAGCATGAAGGCTGCCAATCGTGAAGTTCACGTTGCTGATGTCGTCGCGGCTCACGCGGCAGGCGTTGGATGCATCCATCAAGAACGCATCCATCAGCTCTTCCGGCCGTTCCTGCAGCACTGCGTCCCACTCATCGCCGTCGATGACGCACTTATGCGTCGTCGTCACCTGCGGCTTGCTCTTATCAGCGTTGTCGATCCGGTCATCGTGAGGTGCCACGTCCTGCACCTGTGCGGCGAGGTCATCCACCTGCTTCTGCAGAGCATCCGCCTCCGAGGCCAGCGCGCGGTACTCCGCCAGCGTCACACTGAACAGCTGTTCGGCCTCCAGCACTGCGGGATCCACCGCGTCCTCGGCGCTGCCCGTCGGCGCAGGCAGCGCCTCCAGAGTCTCCTCCGTCGCGCGTTCGGCCGCCGCGTCAAGACGACGCTGGCGGTGAGCGACGAGCTCACGGTCCTTCTCTGCCAGCTCCTCAGCGAGCTTCTCGTTCTCGGCCCTCTGCTGTTCGAGCTCATCCGCAAGCTTCTGACCCTCCGCCACAGCGTCCTCGAACTCATCCACTGTCACCGCGTACACCGGGCCTTCCTCAATCTCGCGCGGCTCCACGGGGATGCTGCGCACGTCATTTGCCGCACCCCGGCTCGTGCTCACAGGCACGCCGTCCGCAGCAGCGAGCTGCGGCTGCGCGGCACGCTCAGCGCGGGCCTGCTCACGCTGCTGCCGGTGCGCGCCGACCTCTTCCGCGAGTTTCGCATTTACCTCAGCCAGCTCCTCATTCTCGGCCTTCTGCTGCTCCAGCTCATCCGCGAGCTTCTCGTTCTCAGCCTTCTGCTGCTCAAGCTCATCGCCAAGCTTCTTGTTCTCAGCTTCGACTTCAGCAAGGCCGTCAGCCTTCTCGCGGTACTCGTCCATAGTCACCGCGAGCAGCGGTTCGCGCTCAAGCTCTTCTGGGTCCACCGCAACACTGCGCGGCTCCGGGGCGTTCCGCGCGCGGGCGCTGGGGCGGGCGCTCCGCGCAGTCTTTACGGGCACACCGTCCGCAGCCGCAAGTTCCGCGTCCGTGGCGCGTGCCTCCTTGGCATCGTGGCGTCGCTGGCGGTGCGCGCCAAGCTCCAGGTCCTTTTCAGCCACGGCAGCGGCGAGCTTTTCGACCTCTCCAGCAGCCTGCTCCAGCGCGGCCGCAAGCTTCTCGTTCTCAGCTTTGACTTCAGCAAGGTCGTCAGCCTTCTCGCGGTACTCGTCCATAGTCACCGCGAGCAGCGGCTCGCGCTCAAGCTCTTCTGGATCCACCGCAACACTGCGCGGCTCCGGGGCGTTCCGCGCGCGGGCGCTGGGGCGGGCGCTCCGTGCAGTCTTTACGGGCACACCGTCCGCAGCCGCAAGTTCCGCGTCCGTGGCGCGTGCCTCCTTGGCATCGTGGCGTCGCTGGCGGTGCGCGCCAAGCTCCAGGTCCTTTTCGGCAAGTGCTGTGCGCAGTTCTCCTACGGTGGATGCAAGTTCCGCATTTTCCGCAGAAGCTTTCTGGAGCTCATCCGCAAGCTTCTTGTTCTCAGCTTCGACTTCAGCAAGGCCGTCAGCCTTCTCGCGGTACTCGTCCATAGTCACCGCGAGCAGCGGCTCGCGCTCAAGCTCTTCTGGGTCCACCGCAACACTGCGCGGCTCCGGGGCGTTCCGCGCGCGGGCGCTGGGGCGGGCGCTCCGCGCAGTCTTTACGGGCACACCGTCCGCAGCCGCAAGTTCCGCGTCCGTGGCGCGTGCCTCCTTGGCATCGTGGCGTCGCTGGCGGTGCGCGCCAAGCTCCAGGTCCTTTTCAGCCACGGCAGCGGCGAGCTTTTCGACCTCTCCAGCAGCCTGCTCCAGCGCGGCCGCAAGCTTCTCGTTCTCAGCTTTGACTTCAGCAAGGTCGTCAGCCTTCTCGCGGTACTCGTCCATAGTCACCGCGAGCAGCGGCTCGCGCTCAAGCTCTTCTGGGTCCACCGCAACACTGCGCGGCTCCGGGGCGTTCCGCGCGCGGGCGCTGGGGCGGGCGCTCCGCGCAGTCTTTACGGGCACACCGTCCGCAGCCGCAAGTTCCGCGTCCGTGGCGCGTGCCTCCTTGGCATCGTGGCGTCGCTGGCGGTGCGCGCCAAGCTCCAGGTCCTTTTCAGCCACAGCAGCGGCGAGGTTTTCCACCGTAGCAATTTTTTCCTCCAGCTCTGCAGCCAGTCGCTTGTTCTCCTCCGAGAGGGCCTCATTCTCTGTCTTTTCCTTATCAACCTCGTCTGAAAGAGCTTGATTCTCACTACACAGCTTTTCGTTAGCAGCTGTCTCTTCGTCTAAGAGCTTCGCCAAGCCCTCATTTTCAGTAGACAACTTCTCGTTCTCAGCCTTCTGCTGCTCAAGCTCATCCGCAAGCTTCTGACCCTCCGCCACAGCGTCCTCGAACTCATCCACTGTCACCGCGTACACCGGGCCTTCCTCAATCTCGCGCGGCTCCACGGGGATGCTGCGCACGTCATTTGCCGCACCCCGGCTCGTGCTCACAGGCACGCCGTCCGCAGCAGCGAGCTGCGGCTGCGCGGCACGCTCAGCGCGGGCCTGCTCACGCTGCTGCCGGTGCGCGCCGACCTCTTCCGCGAGTTTCGCATTTGCCTCAGCCAGCTCCTCATTCTCGGCCTTCTGCTGCTCCAGCTCATCCGCGAGCTTCTCGTTCTCAGCCTTCTGCTGCTCAAGCTCATCGCCAAGCTTCTCGTTCTCGGCCTTCTGCTGCTCCAGCTCCTCGCCAAGCTTCTCGTTCTCGGCCTTCTGCTGCTCAAGCTCCTCGCCAAGCTTCTCGTTCTCGGCCTTCTGCTGCTCAAGCTCATCCGCAAGCTTCTCGTTCTCGGCCTTCTGCTGCTCCAGCTCCTCGCCAAGCTTCTCGTTCTCGGCCTTCTGCTGCTCCAGCTCATCCGCAAGCTTCTCGTTCTCCTCGCCAAGCTTCTCGTTTTCGGCCTTCTGCTGCTCAAGCTCCTCCGCAAGCTTCTCGTTCTCAGCCTCCAACTGGTCGATCGTCTCCTTGGCAGCATCCAGCCCGGTCTTCGCCGTCCCACGTTTGCTGTACACGCTCTTGACGTTACGGAAGTCGCACTCATCCAAGCGGCGCGCTATCTCCTCCTGCGGAACATCACTGTTGTGCGTCACGTCCAGAGTAGCATGAAGGCTGCCAATCGTGAAGTTCACGTTGCTGATGTCGTCGCGGCTCACGCGGCAGGCGTTGGATGCATCCATCAAGAACGCATCCATCAGCTCTTCCGGCCGTTCCTGCAGCACTGCGTCCCACTCATCGCCGTCGATGACGCACTTATGCGTCGTCGTCACCTGCGGCTTGCTCTTATCAGCGTTGTCGATCCGGTCATCGTGAGGTGCCAGATCTAGTAAGGCGTTCTCAGCCGCGTCGCGTGCGTCCTTTTCAGCATTCAGCTCGTCGAGAGTAACGCAGTAGACAGGAGCAACGTCCTCAGGCTCAGCTGTGGCGAGGTTCCGTTGCGCACGCAGCTGTTGCGTTTGCTTTTGCTGGAGTTGATACAGTTCCAGTTCGCTGCCCTGCTTATCTGCTAGGTCCTTGAGTTTCTCGACAAGGTCACGAAGCCGTTCAATCTCGTCGTTCATCTCCGCATTGCGCTGCTGCAGTGCCTGCTGTTCGCGTTGTAGGGCAGCCGCTTGCTTCTTGAACCGTTCAGCCGACTTTTCAAGAGCGTACTGAAGTGAGCGGTTCTCATTATGCACCTTATCGAGCAGCATGAGAAGATCTCCAATTTCGCTCTCGTAAGCATCCTTGTCCCCGTAATAGTCAAAACTAGACAACTGCTCAAGGAATTCGTCGAACGTAAGGCCATGGAACTTTCCCTCATCTATACCCAGCGCCTTGCACACGTCCGCGATAGCCTTGTCCATTCCGGCTTTTGGGGCATCCCGTTGCTTATAAACTCGATCCATCTGTCGAGACGGGCATTCCTCTAGGCAACGGTCGATGTCGCCGCGGGTTACTGACGAGGGGTGGGTGATGTCGCACTTTACTGTCATCTGTTCCGCACTTGGGTAGAACTCAACATTAGAGATGTCGTCGGGATACACGTGGCACGCGGTGGCAGTGTCCATAACGAACGCGGCCAGTACTTCCTCGGGTTTATTTTTGAGCACCTCAGCCCATTCATCACCTAGATAGTCTTTGGTATGATCGGTAGTGACCGTGAGGCACTCATCATCGGGTCTCCAACGCTCGTCGTGGCGCTGCAATTCTTCTAGCAACTTCTGCATCTCGGTCTCCGTGTCGTCCACAGCGCGTTGGGCCGCACTAGGAGGTGCAGAACGGTTCAGTGTGCTCACTTGGTGAAGCTCAAAGAACAGGCGATCTTCTAGCTCGCTGTTGAACAGGGAAAGGCAACGAAGTTCCGCAGCAAGCTCCACCGCCTTTGAGCTCACATGGTACAATTCGTTGCTGAGATCAAACCGCAGTTTTTTGGCGTCGCGGACAATGCACTCCACCTCGTCGTCGGTGAGTGCGCAGTCCTCGACCCTCTCGTCCACCGACATCGGGCAGATGACCGAAGACAAGGGGATTGTGACGGTGACTGAGGTCTTGGTGAAGGATGTGATCTGGCCTGGGGCCGTGCCGCGGTTCTTCGATGCCAGCTCCTCCTTCAGTTTCGCAATCTTTGCCCGGCAGCCTTTCATACCGGCGATGGCAGCCGCGATAGCGTCGTTCTGCTCCTGGATGCGCCTGTCGCCCGTCAAGTTATTGTACGCCTCTTGGTACGCAAGTGCCGTTGTCACCCAGTCGTGAAGTGCGGCCAGCGCGGCAGAGATGCGCCGCGCCGCGGGGAGCTGCAGGCGTGGGTCCTCGCAGAGGCTCTGGCGCAACGACGCCGCATTGGGATAGATCTTGGACAGGATGTCGCCCTTGACGAGCTGCGCCAGCGATCCGGCCTTGCGGCACTCCACCTGCACGTCGCTCCATTCGTAATACTCCTCCGCGCTGGTGTCGCACCGCGCGACAGCGAGGGCAGCCTTCAGGACAGCCATGGTGACAGGAGGCGGTGCGCTCTCCGACGTCAGCTGGCGGAAATCCACCTCGTCAAACTCCTCCACTTGCATACGCGCGGCATCAAAGGAGCGAAGTGTTTTCGAGACACCATCTTCGTTGCTACTGCGAATACTTGCCAGTTTCTCACGAGCAGCAGCAAGATTATTCTGATAGCCCCGCATGCGGTTCTGTTCTTCATCAACAGCCTTGGTGATAATAGCCTTCAGCGTATTTTGATCTCCTTGATGAATGCTCCATTGACGGACTAGCGCAGTAAACTCTGAAACGTTTTCGAGGGTGCCGAGCGTCCATTGCCACTGCTTCTGGTCATCCAGATAGTCATAGGCAATAACCTCCCCTCGCTGCAGAGTGCGCGGCTCTGTGGACAGTATTTGCTTGAGAGAGAAATTGCTCATTGTGAAGTGCGAAAAGAATGGGTAATACGTGCGCAGTAACTCTGTGTCTGAGCTCTAAGAAAGAAGTAATAGGTATCAGACAGATGAATGATTGATAACCAAAAAAAAAAAAAAAAAAATGTAGTGCGCTACTATGAAGATTGGAACACTGCGCCTTCTGAAACTGCACAGAAAGACTGACAGTTGATAGCTCTGAGGAGTTTGTGCGTGATGTAGTCAAAGGGAATTAAAGTCCTTCCTTCTGTTCTATCGTTATAGAAAGCGAATACGATGGTTTACCAACTCCCACTTCCCAGATTTAAAAAAAAAAAAAAAGAGTTCTTGTGTTGCCCACAGAAGAACGTAATAGAAAATAGTGGTTAGACGTTCAATCCGGCGTTTGTATTTATGCTGTTACTATTTCACTGGCCAGTGGACTAACTTCAACCTGGATGCGCTACACTATTCTTTGCGTATCAGCTTGTGTTGATGCTGTCGTGGAATATATCCCGTGTGGCAGTACACTTCTGTGTGTGTGTTTGTGTGCGAACTACCCCTAGGGACAATGAACTGTCGAAATAATAGAGCTATAGCTCCTGACTTGCGGTATGAAACGACGTTCTTAACAAACTGTGCGTTGAAACAACCTGTGTTTGGGACTTAGAAGAGTGGAAAACACTTGGCTTTTTTTTTGTTCCGAAAATCTCCGCAGATTTTTTAAAGCTTATTTGGTAGAACGTAGTAGTTAATTGAGGATACAGCACTGAGTGCCTCGTCACTTTGAAAAAGTTCAATTTTATCCTTTTTATCCTTTGATGTGTGAACCGCGCTCAAGTACGTTTACACGCTTTCTATGTACAGTTGCTTTCGTGAGAGTTCCTGTCTGTATGGACTGCCCTTCTTTTATTGCTCTAGGAATGGTTGGGAAAATCGAAAACAGTGTCGGTATCAGATGCTCACTTTGTTTGTACAACCGCTGGATGAAACAAATGTTTAACTGGTGCGTAATACTTCAATGAGTACGTTAGAATATAAGTGTGAAAGCCTTCAGATTCCTGTCACTGCTATTAAGAGCAAAATATGAAATTTTTAGTTGAACTAATGAATTCTTTTTTTTTTCACCAGGTCAAATTGTTTTAGATCTAGCTTCGTTCTGCTGTAGATCCCTTGGAAGGAGTATTTGGGACGGCTGACTGTGTGTGTGTGTGTGTGTGTGTGTGTGTGTGTAATTTTTTTTTGTATATTTTGTAGTTGTTCTTGGGTTTTAGGTTGAGTTTCTCTTTATGTGTTGTTACTTGTTTGTCTGCTTGCGCGTGTATGAAATTTTATTGAAACGCGCAAGTGTTGAATGGGGAAAGGGGAGGTCGTAATGTGTGACTGTGACAGCCGTGTAACTATGATGATAAATGCGCTTAATTTATTTAGCTGCTGGATTTTTGTATATGTATTTTTGTTGTTGGTTTTGCTTCCACTTTGTTTAAAAAAAAAAAAGTGATCGTTTTACAGTTTGCCTTCTTTCCGTACTTTGAAAAAAATACGAAACCGAAGACAACGTTGGTAGCGAAATAAAAAATGAAGAAATGAAGGGAGTGATGTACTATGAAGGATAAGACGCTGAGGTGGACACCTCGGTGTTATAGTGATATTGCGGTCGCCGCTGTTTTTGGTTGGTGTTAATGAAAGGAAAGAAAGACAGGAGGAGTTGTGTAGTTTTTCAGTCCTTTTGTGAGAGACAAAATGCAAATACGCTGTAGAGAGCAAATAAGACTACGACAAAGGAAGGTGGTAAGACTTGGAAAGCCGGAAGACAAAACTTAGAATCCTGTGTCACTTAAAATCGAAGCAATTAGAGAGGGAAAAGAAGGGGAAGGAGGTGTAGAAGTCAGTTCCTCGAGAATAAACTTTGATTTGTCTACTTCTTACGTATTTGAGAAGCTTTCTTTTTTTTTTCTTAGTGTAGTTGTGTGGTTTTGAGTGTCGCTCTTGTGCTGCCCTGAGGAGAAAACGAGTTATGAAATGTCAATGGTCGACTGAAAAAAATGAAGGGAGGGAAGAAGGGAGAGTGAGAGATATAATACACCTTAGGATTGTTGTTAAAGGCTGATAGACTCAAAAAAGAACTATGTGGATAGAAACGCAAGAAGCAATCTTGAAAATACAAGATATCCTTGGCGGTTGTATGTGGGTAGTTGAGAAGAAATATTGTATGCTTCACAAAATCACAAAGGTGCGCGGTGGGATGACAATGTAAGAAAAAGAAATGTGGTAAATACTATGTTAATTATTTCCTGTTATTGTGGTTCACTTCCTCTTCTTCTTATAACCTGTGTTTTGCGCGAATACGTCAAAACAAGATAAATAAAAAGAATGATAACAGATAAAAGGGGGAAAGGTAAAGGGAAGAACGCAAAGAAACTTGGTAATGAGAAATTATTCTTGTTTCTTCCGATTATCCTGTACTCTATAACAGTTAAGGTGGAAAGAAAATCTGTTAAGTGCGAGGAACAATAATAACAATAAAAAGGAAAGAAAGGAAAGTAAAATAAAATAAAATAAAAGGAAGAGAAGAGAAGGAACTATGGGGTTACGACTTATCAAAGACCTTCGGAAAAAGTTATAGTAATGGAAAATATGTAGTTTGACGTTGGTTGGAGAAACGCAAAAATGGGAGCCGCTATCCACGACGGTTGAGGGCGGGTGGGAGGGTCATGATTAGCAGAAAAAAAAAACTAAGACGAGGCGTGTCATACAGCACTGATAAAGGTGTCGACTACGGCAACCGTTATTCAGACGCCGGAAACATCTCCAGGGCCTTCCGAGTATTACACCGCAATATCTAACAATGGCGTCACCGCAAATGAACAATAGCAATCTGTACAGCTCGAGCAGCAACAATATGACAATATGACTGCGCTTTTCTTTAAAGAGAAAAAAAAGAATATTGTAATCACCCAAAAGCTGATTGCATCCGTATATCGGGTGGCTTTCTGGAGGCCGCGGGGGGGGGGGGTTCGTTGACGACCCCCCCCCCCTCCCGGGAGACAAATAGCGCCTTCTTAAGGGCCGACCAGGCCCCCACACAAGCGCCCACGCCCCATCCTCACCACATCTCGCGCACCTTGGCTCCACAAGACCAACCCCGTTGACGTCCTTCGGAAAGGGGAGGACGCACAGCAACAAAAAACGGAGGCGAACACATGCCCCCAAAAGGGGCGCCCCGCCCGCAAATACCAAACCACGCGAAATCCCGAAGCCGGGAGATGCAGCAGCACACAGGGCCCCGCGCCTTCCCGGCGGGCGCGGGGGGGGGTGGGGGAAGACGCGATACCGCTGGGAGTGGCCAAAGCGCGCTTCCCGGGAGCCGCCACCCCGGCCATGTGGGGATCGCCAGGGAAACAAACACAGGACCCCGAAATAATGCGAAACAAAACGACCTAGAAAAGGGAGGCCCCGCCTCGAGAACGGGTTGATTCGCGCTGAGGGGGAACCCGTTAAGAGGGGATAAGAAACACTGGCCGTGGGCCCCACACGCGCGCCGCGGGGCGGCGAAGAACGCAACGGACCCTGCAAAAAAGAGGGCCCCCGACCGCGTTCCCACAACCCCACCGCCGGGGCTTCTTTTGGGACGGAACAGGGGGGGGGGGGGGCAAAGCGGCGACGCGCCGCGAGCCACCCCCCAGTGCGTCACAAAGACAAACACCTTTTCAGAGACCACCACTGACCCCGCTCCGCGCACGGCGAAAAGAAACACGGACTACGCATTTTTGTCTTCTCTGACTTTCTGAAAACAACTGCGGTCGCTCTCACTAGAGGCGTATCTATTAAGATGACAGTAGGAGGAAATCAGGGAGGAAGCTAAGCTTTTGCTTCAAACTAACAACGTCATTAAGCTGATTTAAAAAAAAAAATCATTTTTATTTGCCAAGATGATAGCATTTGTCAAAAGTGCTTGAATAGCGATGAAGTCATATATATATACGTATATCGACTTCCCAATAATAGACCATAAAGCAATGGGTGCAACAATTAACATTTCATTAAATTTGTAGAATGGGTGGAACAGTAGGAGACTTACGAAAGGGAGGATTCCAAGGATTGCACAAATCCTCGCACCCCGCCTCGATGGCTTATGGAAGGAGAAGGAGGTGGGATGGTGGGAAACGCAAAAGAGACGACCATTAGCCCTCGATGGCAACGAGTGTTTGGAGGAGGTGGCAATGGGTGGATGGGGGACAAGACATATATCGCATTTCATGTGCAATCATTTGTTGTGCAAATAATCAAGACGTTACATCTCCATCCAGCTTCTTTCCTGGTACATGCTTTCAGAAAACAGCTCCCCTTTTTACGCCGCCGCTGCACTGCGATGGTTTCCTCTAGGTCCAATTAGAACGGAACTTGGCTTAATCCCTTACTACTGATTCCTTTTTTCTTTTCGCGATGGAAACAGAATCGCGCTTTTTCTGCAGTACTGGTGGGCGAGAGGGGGCGGGGGGGGGGGCGTTGCACGCCGGAACCCCCCCCCCCCCCCCCCCCCGGACAGGTCAAAAGGCCAAAAGCCGTAAAGTGCGGGACACCGGAGCGGACCACCACTTTTATTACTATTATTATTATTTCAGATGGGAACCAGCACAGTGGGATGAGGGCGGCCCCTCTATCCCTGTGTGTGTGCTGGCCGGCAGCGCTACTGGAGAGAAAGCATTTACGCAGACCCGGACCACTTCCCGGGTACTGTGAGACTCAGCCGAAGCAATACTCACTAAACCCTCCACTTCGTTACCAAGGGAACCTTCGCCGCTGGCAAAGGCGGTAGAACCCATTCCCACGCGTATAACGTGGGCCCCTCCCTGTCCTACCTCGGGTGACCGCATCCATTCTGGCCCTGACCGCACAGCCTCAGATCCACCCGTAGCCAGTCTGCCGTTGATTTTTCAAAACCATGCTATCCCGCTAAATGTCGCGGTAATAGACGATGCCCAACTCTGGGGAGGACCCAGTCAAACGCTTGCTTCAACATCGTGCATGGAAGTTGCTCGAAGCAGGGTGTCGTGCCCTGCCCTCAGGTTATGCCCAGCTCCGGACATCGCAACAGGAAGCTTCCGGCCCCCTAAACCTGATCCTCTGCCCCCCCCCCCCCCCCCCAGGTGCCGCTAGGGAAGCGCTGCCGGGTGCATGGGTAGCACCCCGCCGTCCCTGTGCTCCTGGGGGGGGGGGGGGATGGAAGGCTCTTGGTCGCTCCCTCTCGGAAGCTTGTCCCCAGAACCACGTAGAGGTGGCCTTCCGTCTCTGGGGGGATGACGCACTTCTTTTGAATGCAGGAAACGCCTGCGGAAAGCCTCGTCTCCAATCGTAAACCGTTCAAGACCGACCGCCCAACCGATGCGAAGGCAAACGCACCAGGCCGGCCACCCTTGGGGGCGCAAAAAAATAATTCAGATCTTGTTTTGCCAGTCAAGAACCTGCGCGGTCACGGCCACAAGGCCGCTGGGTTTGTGCGCACGCAACGCCCCCAGCACAGGTTCGGAGATCAGCGATTTCGAAATAGAGATAGCGAGGCGAGATCCCTTCTTCTCCGAGGATTCTTAATCCTCGCTCGGTGCCTGTGGTGCCCAACGCCTTTTCTAACTCTCGACGCCAACGCCCCACCGAACCCCACGCTCCCTGTAACAATGCCGACTTTTGGCTAACTATTAATTCTTTGTTTGCTGCGCTTTCCCCTCCTCAAAAAACGGCGCAGTTTACCCCCGATTCACTTAGGACAACGTAGAGGATATAATAGAGGCTTCCGCGCACAGACAACTGCGAAGCAGTCCCCCACCCAAGCCGGTAGCAAAAGCCAGTTCGGTGTCGCGCGACGTCTTTCTCTAGGAAAGAACGCGGCCCGCGCGACACACCGGTTCTCTGGCGTCTGGCGCGCCACTCCCCGGCGGCTGCCACCGAAAGACCCTTTCATCGCCCGCCCCCCCCCCCCCTGCCCCGGCGCATTTGGATAACCCATCTACGGGCGACGGGGAGCCCCGGTTCGACGTTCCGGCCGCGAGCCGCGTGGTCCGCGCTGAGGCGCGTCGCCGCGTGACCGCTGCGCATCCCACTTCTTTCCCCTTTTCCCTCCCATTGCCGTTCGGGGTCACCGTTGCGAAGATGCGCTTATCCCCCTTAGAAGCCGAGAATGTACGAGCAGCCTGGCAACAGAGCGCCGGCGCCCGGAGCTTTGAAGAGCCGCAGCACAACAGTTGAGCGGCCTTTGCGTCGTTTATTGTAATGCGATACGCCGTGTGGATAGGCAACTCTTTTGGCGAGCGGTGGCCGAACTTTGACGACGCGTTCCGTCCAGGAGGGGCTTCGCTGGGCGGGCCAACGGCGGGTGTCGTTTGGGATGGGGACCAGTGAAGGGAATAGCGGGTGCGTTATGCGAGCCAAAATGAACTGCGTGCCGTTGGTGACAGGGACGGCAGAGCAATAACACTCGTTGTGTTTCAGGGAATGAAATGAATTCCAGAAATCAACCTCTACGCAGAGGAAGGAAATGTTTTACTCCCCAAAGCTGACGGCCATTTCGAAAGGAACACTTCCCACGCAAGCGAACCCTTTTCCAACAAAGACAGCAGCATCAGGAGGAAGAAGCATGAGGACCAATGATATGCGTACCGAGGGATTCAGGATGGCATTGGCAAAGGGGGCTGAAGAAAACACCGCCACCAACGCACAGCGTCACGGGGGTCGGGAAGGGGATCAAAGGAGAGCAAAACAAAAGTACAGAGAAAGGTCAAAGAAGGCGAGCTTACGCTCTGATTCATTTGATAGAGAAAGAATATAAAGAGAGGGAAAGAGAGGGGGACGCACAAGAGAGAGGGGAAACCCGACCCCTCCATGTGAAGAACACGCGGTGGCGACGCGCCGGCGCTGCGCTTGGCCAATTGCACGGCCCCATGAGAAAAGGTTGAGCGTCTGCTGGCCCTCCGTCGTCTTTAGCAGCGTAATCGCTCGCGAGAACATTGTCAAAAGGCTGACTTTCAGACGCCCGGGCACAGTGGCAAATTACACGCCCCCCGCGCTGTACTCAGTATCGAGTTCCGCCCCGCAGAGCCAAGCCAGACAAGACGGAGCGGCGCCGAGGCCCAATTGTTGAAACAGATGTGAGTGCTTCGCCCGGCGGAAGACCATTCGAAGAAGCACAGCGCAGGCGCGCAAAGTGGCGCAAAATATACAGCGACCCGGCGCGACTGAGGAAGCAGGGGTGCGGCCCCGCCGTTGCCCACCCGAGAGGAAGGACCTTTGGGGTGTGGGATTTTCTCTGCACGGTCGTTGGTTTCTGGAAAGGGTTTCGTCACGCCCGCGTTCGCCCTGAAGAGGGAAAAGTCATTCGTTCTTTTCGTCTCTGCGGGCCCGCGTGCACGGGCGCGCAGGGTGTGTGTGGCGTGGGTGGGGCAGGGTGCCCTTGTTTCAAAGCATGGGGTCGACGAGGGTGTGTGCGGGAGGGAGGGCAGAAGGCGCGGCCGCCCCCCTAAAGCGTGCGGCGGCTGTTGTGGGAGGGGGTGCGTCGTTTCGCAGGGCTTAAGGGGGGCGCCCTCCTCATTGGCTAAGGCGGCAATGGGGTTGCAAAATGGGCGGGGGTGGGCGGGCGGCGCTAAAAAGGGGGGTGGCCACCCGGATCTCGTTTCTGTTCTCTTTTAGCGGTGGGTGCGCGTGCCATCGTCAGATGGCTGGGGCCTCCGGCCCCTAGGAAGTCTCTTCGGGAAGCTTCTGAAGTGTGGGTCGCGGATATGGTGGATTTTGCGTCGTTCCTTCCATCAATGTTTCGTGCGGTGGCGCTGTTTGGTGTTTCCTGCTGCGTGTGCGCAGGGGTAAGGGGGTGTGTGTGTGTGGTTGCCGTTTGGCACCGCGGCGCCCCCCCCCTTTTCCCAGCCGGCTCCGCGACGCGCAACCCCCACCCCCTCCCCCCCCATCATTCGAAAGGCACCAACTCTTCGATCTTTCCCCGCCGCCCCTCGCCACATATCATCCCCACTCCCCGAGCACCTTCCCTAATCTCAGAAAGTATTTCAAAAGCAAGGAGAACGCCAAAGTGACCACACACACCACACACACGCACACACACACACACACATACACACACGCACGCGCATATCGGCACACAAGACAAGGCAACAACAACAGAAGCAGAAAATGCCTCCGCGCCAGGCGTACAAAAACAAAGTAAAATTTGATCCGAACAGGTATAAACAGGAGAAGGAGAGGCTATCAAACGACATTCTCAAACGTTCTACCAGCTTGTGTTGTCAACGCTGTTGTGAGATCATTCAGTGGAAAATTGATTATGGAAAGTATGTCCCTCTGGAACAAGCTCGGCGGTGCAATTTGTGTTCCGAAAAAGCGGTGATGCTCGCGTATCATCACATTTGCCAGCCGTGCGCCATCGCCTCAGCGATCTGCGCCAAGTGTCAAAAAGCGCCAAAAGATGTCGTTGACTCAGGCGGTGACGAGGAGGACGAGGCTCCCGCGACCGGCGCATACGCATTTGTCAATCAAGAAAGTGAACTGGAGTCTTTGAAACACCTCAAAGGCCTGAATGTGAAGGTTGTAGAGTCACAGGAACGGCGCAAGGCCGCCGCCGAAGCGGAAGACCAGCGGCGTTTTCTGCGGGAAAGAGAGCGGCGTACACTAGCACGGAGGGAGAAGAAACGGTCTGCGAACGAAAATAACAACAATGAAACAGAAGTGTTTTCAGACGAAGAAATTCTCTGACAGCAGTACCAAATGACTGTGTCCAAAATTCTCGTCAACAACTTGTCAAGGACGGTAGATACAGATACTCTACTTCCTCTGAGTAGTGATTGTTAAGGTGGATAACTGCCTTCCACTTTTGTTTAATCACCTCTTCGTCGCCTACCTTTCCTACAGTGCTGCCTTTGCGCGATATACAGCTGTACAAGTGCCAACCCTGGGCCACCACTGTGCCACCCATTTTTTCTCCCTCTTCTTAAGTTTTTTTTTTTCTGTTCACATTCTTTTTGTATAAATTACTGCCTTTTACCCATGTCAGTATTGTGAGCAGTTCCGCTCGGAACTTTTTTTTTTTTGCCCAAGCTACAGGTGGCAGGATGCTGCGTTACATCGCCCCCGTTCTGCACTCACACAGCGTCAATCTGAGTGTTTTTTATTTCTTTCTTGTGTAGGTCTTCTTAATATTTTCAGCGCTTAACTCGATTAATACCTTCATCTTTGTCTATATGAGAATATATTTCTTCTCCTATCCTCTCCTTTTTTTTTCAATAATAAAACAGCAACGTGCGTCCTCGACTACATACAGACAAATACAGGAACGTCAGTGTAGCAACTGAGGAGATAACGATTAACCTTTTGTCAGTGTTACGGGAGAAGTCATGCTATTATCTGAGCACCTGGTGTGGTGCTCTGTCTTACTTTGCCCTTCAAGCTCCTAGAGGCGCCCATGTTTCGTTTTATTTTCTGTTGTGTTGTCGTGCTCGTCTTTCTTTACTAGCATTTGATGATGCCGCACGCGCATTCACTTTTCAAAACTCTTGAACAACTAAGACCTGTGACAGTGAACATACTATCTAACATATAACGTCAGAAGAAAAAGAAGCAAAAAATCTCATGTTCACTTCCAGGAAGAAATAAATGACAACAAAGCTTTAGCATGTCAAGAGGTCGACGCAAAAAGAGCAAACATGGGGTACACGCATTGACCATCACACTCGCCATACGGCCATTGTGCGTGTAACGGCGCGCGATGGTGAAACAAATGTCTACAGTACTGGCGTAAAGAAATGGTGTCATCGAATAGTGCAGTTTTTAGTCCAACTTTTGCACAAGGAGTATTATTAAATTGTCCCCGGCAAACCAGGTCAAACCAAAGTTGTTGTCTTCCCTTCCTCTTACTTCGGAGACCACCACAGAGGTGGTAAACCGCTATTTGCCTATCCATTAAATGAGTCTCTGCTTACACGTCGTCCGCTCCCTTCTCTTTCTCCTTGCTTTCAAGAACGCCTCCGCAAGACATCAATAGTGTCGCTAGTTTTTTCTTTTTACTTCCTTCTCTTTCTCTTACAGGGACGGCGCGGCTTTGTCACCTATAACGACATCGAAATAGTATCGGCACATACTCACATTTCCCTCACTCCTAATGTACAATAGCGAACGGACAATCGGCGGGGCGTCATTCCCGTTGCAACTAGCTGTTTTTCTCTCCCTTGCCTGGAGCTTCATATGGTTTCTCCTCACATTTAGCTTTCTAATCTTCAAGGCTACAATTTTTCCTTTTCCACCAGCAGCCCTACCGATGGAGATTATTGCGGCCTTCTTCGTTATAATTCTAAACACCATAGGTTGCTTGCTGGAAATGCGAGGTAACTTGACGGAGAATGTGAAGACGTTGCTATTTGGGATGATACTCATTTTTGTTTCTGGCGTTGGTGCTTTCTACTACATGTGGCTCCAGACATACGTCATGATGCTTGACCTTGCGTTTTCCGCCACATTTGTGGGTATCAATGGCGTTATTGTACTCGCAACGTTTTGGGCGATGCAACGCTCAGTGAGCAAGAATAGAGTTCCTCATCTTATGATTCGGAAGAAAAAGGGAACGATGAAGATTAAAGATGATTAGACATAGCGTGCTAGTGTATGCGACGGCTTTGCGGTCCTCTTAAATTTGCGCACCGCTCAGCTTTTCTCTGACTAACAGAGCATGTGGAAGATAAAGGCCACAGTTAGCAACACACACACACACACAAAAAGGTGAGATAGAATTCTGCACATGATTGGTAAGAGCAGGAATCATACACGCGCAACAGCAAAAACAATTATGTGCAACTCGGCATGATGGAATACGGAATCTGCCCCTCACTCTGGAGGTGTGTATGCTCATCGTTTTTCGCTATGAGGAACTCAGTCTTTGCTTTCACCAGACTCGCCTCCCGTGACTGAAGAAAGGGTTTGTTTGCGTACCTTTTTTGTTGTTTCCTGTTTGTTTTCCATCAGTCAAGAAAAAAAAAAAAGTACAAACAAAAACAAAACAAAAGGCGACGACGCCCGACTCAAGAGATTCACAGCTCATTATTTTAAAAATGTGTGTCCGCGAGTGTTGCGGTATGCTCTTTGGTACACTGTTACGCTCTCGACTTCAAGCGTTAGGGCGAAGTTAAGTTCAAAGCAGCTTGTTTATTATACAACATCGACTTCTCCTCTCTAACTCTCCCTCCTTTTGCGTCCTTTGCGCTTGGGGAAAACATAAACAATTATAATATTGTCTTCTTTTTTCTCGTTGTTTCCCGATTTCAGGTGTTACTGTACCATTGTCTCACACTAGACCTGAGCGCGCCGGACGTGTCTGCAGCACTTCGAATCTTGCTGTTTCTGACGGAATCTCTATAGATTTTTCTAACTCGTGTGCATTACGACATTGACTGTGTGCACTACAGATATATATAGATTGCGGGGTCGAACACTCCCAACATTGCGTTTGACACTGAACGTTATCGCGTTCTACTCGTTGGTAAACTCGTTTCTGCTTCATTTGTTTCCTTTCCAATTCGTCTCAAAAAAAAAAAAATAAAAATAAAAAGATTTACGGTGTCAACACCGAATATCATCAGTGATTTTCTGAGGGGAAAAACAGAATGGGAGGTGTAGATGCATTGTTACAGATAGTGTGGCGCAGCCCCCCCCCCCTCTCCCCTCATGCGTGCACCCTGGATTCTTTTCCGAGGACCTACACCTGCATTCCTTTCCTCATTTTATTCAAGGACTTCTCATCCCGAGTACCAAAGAGCGTCCTACCAGCTACTGGGTCTCCGCAAAGCTGCACGCTAACTCTGTTCACCTGACATTTGTAGTAGACGTTCCCAATAGGACTACTGCCGACATGAATACCAGCAGCAATTTCGAATTGATTATGCATGGCTCTTGACCTGTCCGTACTCTGGAAAGAGCGACACATGTGGTCTTTTCACACCAACCTACACAGCGCGTCTGGTTAACAATCATGCTTCCTGCTCCTTCAAACACGACTCTTTTCAACATGAATTAATCATGAGATGGAAAACAAAGTATAATAGGTTGAACATCTACGCTGGTACTGTTACAGACTTCTCGTTTCAGTTTGCTTTCACTTCTTTTACTCTCTAGTCTAGTTGCATTACCTTCCGATTTTGAGACGTACAACAAAGAAAGTGCTGCCACAGAGAAAAGTCTAAGACCAGGAAGACGAAGCAAAATAATTACACACAATACGCTCCTATTATAAATACTGCTCAGATTAGCATTACCTTTATTCCACAATACCCCATCAATAATGAGACTATCCCGCATTACCTTGCTTTCCCAACAGTGGTTGCTGCATTCTGAACAGCTGAGGTTGTGGTGCACTCCTGGCGTTTCTGAGCCTAGGAACGCCGCGTTGGCCCAGAGCTATCTTAACAATATCAAAGTGGATGAAGCTGTTCAGAATGCCAGCGATGCTTTGCAACTCCTGTACTTTATGGGCCGAGCGGGATATCCTGCTGAAAGCAAGCTTGGTACGAATGTGCAGCAGCTTCTCCGGCAGATGGACGAGTTTGATCTGCATTCGAATGCGGTGTTTATCGATTTGCAGGAGAATTTGACAACCCTGCCTCGCCTTATTGTCTACCTCAATGATTATATTTTCCCTCTTCCTCGCTGGCAGAGAGAATTGGCGTCAAGGTTCGAGGAACTCGATGGGAAGCGCACTCTTGCAATCTTTGACACCATTTGGAAAGCTGCCATGGTGGAAAAACTCGAGCTAAATAAAGAAATGAGCTTTATCATGTTCAGAGCCATTGAGAAGCATCTTACGAAAGGATCAGTGTCAGTGATAGATATTTGTCAGGTCACATGTTGGTCGTGGTGCGATGAGTTGACGGCATTACTTTCGACGGAACTGCAAAAACTCAGTGGCTCAGCCTCTATGCACCTACTTGTCACGCTGAGCAATACAGCGTCCCTCAATGAAATTGCTGTCGAAACAGTGTTGCCCAAGGTAGCCAAGACATTCACTGATCTCAAGGAGGGCGAATCGCTTCAGTTGCTGATGTCCTTGTGCTCAACAATCTGCCCAGTCACGCTCGAGTTCCTCCAGTGCGCAAGAAGCAGAGTTCCGTCTTTCAGAAATACATCCTTGGACGACGCGACTCGCGCTATCTTCAGTAGCCCAAATCCGCTTAATTGGAGTGTGCTGGCAGCCGCAATTGAAGCTGAAGTAAAGAATCGTCTGGCTGCCCTGAGTAAAGTGCCCTCAGCTGCTTGTGACCCAGAGGAGTGGCTCCCCTTGGTCCACTGCGCAGCTCTGCTTTCACTTTCCGAGGCTGCCCCTCTTCTTCAACAGGTCTCCGTTGAGGACTCCTGGAGCACTGACATGCTGATCAAAGCATGCGAGGCCATGTGGCTGCTGTCAGTATATCCTCCGCAGCTTGTTGACAAGGCCATGACGGTCGCGGACTCACCACTGTGTAAGCGCCATGGTACGTGGTTGATGTGGGCTGCAGTGGGTGGGTGCAGGAAACCACCAGCGAAACTCACCCGCGCTGTTCTTCTATCCAAAAATAACAGGCAATTCCGTCGTCGGCAGTCTGTTGTGCGCGAGTTAGCCGACAGTCTGTCCACGTGCGCCCTTGTGGATCTCTTGACGCAGACTGCTGTGGTGAAAGAGGAGGGGCTAGCTCTTGCTGCCTTGTCGGCTAACTATATCTCGCCGCGGGACCTCTCCCGGCTTCTTGAGCGGTTGCTGAGGCGTGAGGTCCCCAGTCTCGTCGTTCTGCGTGCCGTGACTGAGCGGTGTGTCAGCGTTGTGGACAGATTGGATGTGGCTGGCCTGCTGTCTCTCCTGCGTGCAGCCGCGCATGTTGGCCTCCGAGATGTAGCTGTGTTCGACACTGTAGTCCGTCAACTGGCACCACAGGTGACGACCACGAATGTGGCGCTTGCCATTGCAGAGGCGTCTGATCGGCTTGGATTCCAGCGCCATTTCGAAGAAATGGGACTGCTGCCCCAACTCTTTTTATCTAATGTACCAATGAATTCTAGCACGTTCATGTCTTTCATGTCCGCAAGCTCTCGCTCACAACGGGAGAGCATCATGTGCTCGCCAAGGGGCGAGGCTGTTTTGCGTGACATGGACATGTCCCAATGCGAGACCGTGCATCTGCTTCTCCTATTTTCTACAGCACGCGACAGTGTACTTCGCGATCGGGTTGGTAGCGCTCTTCAAAATCGGAAGCCGCTGGGGAAAGACGAAATGAAGGCCGATGAGGCCATCGCAGCTGTCGAAGCAGCAGTGCCCACGATGTTTTTCGCTCCTGTCGTCAGAATCGTGAGCCCATGCGTGCGTGGTGTCGACGAGCCTCTAATGATGCGCCTTTATCAGTGCGCGTTGACCGAGAAACGATCGACCAATAGCTTTTTCCGCATGGTTGGCTCCTGTCTACTTACTTCAATCCAAGCAATCTCCCCCGATAATGCACTTCTTTGGCTGTGTCTCTATCACGAGCGGCAGATTCGGGACGATGGTGTCGGCAAGGCTCTTGTGCGGCGGGCAGGGTTTCGTGAATCCTGGCCCTCCAAGCAACACGAGGCGCGGTATATCCGAGCTGCCACCTTTTTTGGTGTCAAGGGAAACGCTATTCCTACTAGAAAGAAAAGGCGCCCACACACCAAGGTCGCGTTTAGGAAGACGCAGTTTTGAGCGGCTCTTCATGCCGTATCATTGCTTGCCCGCCATGCCTGTAAGAATAGTAGAACTCCGGCGAGGCGACTCCCCCATGCTCATCCACTCGCTGGCGCCACACTACCTACTTGCACAGCTGTCTCTTCTCCCCCCCCCCCTCACCCTCCGTCCTTCCTATTCGTACTTAATGATGGCTCTCAAAATTTTATTCTGTCGTCTTCAACCTCTGTTTCTGCGCTTCTCTCTTGTGCCCAGGTCGAATGTTGTCAATCCCCATTGCCTCACGCGGAATTATGTCTTTCTGTATTGCGCCTTCTCTTCTCAATGCCATGGACCAAACGTGCAGAAAGTCGAGAAGGGCGAATAGGATCATCAAAAGTAAGCCTCATCGAAAGAACAAGTTTGAACGCAAGCAACAGAAAATATCTACATATCTGAAGCGATTCAGTGTTACCCCGCATCTGCACCCCCCTCCAATTGCTTTTAGCCAAGCAGATGCTCCGAGTCACGCGTCATCGATTCTTTAGCCAGGCAGAGGTCGTGCACGAGCTCAAGAGTTTAGCCAAAGCACTGCCTACCATTCTCAGCAAGGGAAAGTCTGTTTCGGCGGCGGCGGTGGCTGTCGCAACATCGCATTCTAGCACGTTAGCGTCCCATGCGCCCAATTGCACGGTGCAGCTCCAGCGCGCCCCTCTGTCGGACCCCGCATCCACCAGCCGCTGCGCCGCGTGCGCCACAAAGCGCGCCCACTTTCTGTCATCGCAGCTTTTCTGCGTTGATTTTGAGAGGCGTTGCTTCGTCGAGAAGCCTGTCGCGTTCCCCGACACTCTCAAGTCCGCCGTGGAACGGTCCTTTCCTTCTGTTGATGCTTTCAAAGAGACCCTGGCGCTCTTTGCGCGCAGCCGCAGCAGCCCTGGCTGGACGTGGGCTGTGTGGAATCCTGAAGTCAACGGGGGAGAGGTTGCCCTTGCCAACTTCCCACTCAACGAACTCCCGCTCACCCAGGGGTTGTGGCCTCTCGCCGTAGTCAACATGACGGGCGCGAAGCTATCCGAGAGTGTTGACTTGGCGTACGCCGCGGAGCAAACGCGTTTCGCGGGTGACGCACCCAAGTGGAGCCGCGCTGCGCGTACGGGTGGCGTTGCGGCAACAGTGCCTGCCACGCCGTCCTCGTCATCCACAGACCGTGACTACAGCCATATGCGACTGGAGACGGTGAAGCGGTTTGTTGCTGACCATGCGGTCGCTCATATGAACTGGGGCTTCGTCGAGAAACAGCTTCAAGACGCTGTCAAGTACTACACTTCCTCTTCTCGCTCAGACGCCATCGCGGGGGTGGCAAAGGAGAAGCGCCAACGGTGTGTTGCGGCTTTGGAGCGTCAGATCGCGGACAGCTCCAGTACCGTTGCCTTGACTAACGACGACGAAGGGGGGTCCCAGGGAGCCCCAGAGCCGCCCACGGCACCACCACCTTCCTTCACTCCGGCGGAGGTCAAGGCAGCGGCTGCGGAGGTACCAAAGCAGACGGAGACTGTCGCTACAGCGCTGAGTCAGGCCAGCGCGGTTAGCGACTACACGGCCACCACGCTCGAAGACGGCACCGTTCGGTACGATTACCGCGACGGGAAAATCACTCTTGCGCACCCCGACGGGATCGTCGTTTACAAAGAGAATGGCTTAACGACCACAGTGCATCCGGACGGCACCAGACGCTACGAGTATTCGAACGGTGCAGTAATTCAGGACAATCCGGATGGGGTTCGCGTTACTACGACTGCCGACGGCACCACCACCGAGTCTAGGACTCCGAAGTAGCAGGTCTTGGTTTGCTTCTGCATTACTGACCTCACCATTTCGCGTTTTTTTCTTCTTTTGCTGGGTATAAAGGGTGCGTTCGCTGTATTTGAATCGTCCACAGCATTAATGAGCACACTGGTATCATCGTTAGCTCTACCTTGAAGGAAATGAACACGTGTAGTAAATGGAAAGCGCGTCTCTCATCCTGCCAACAATGTAAGCACTATTTACAAGAATTACAAAAAAGAAAGTAGATAAATCTCGGTGAAATGACGGAGTGTGTGCATCATCAACTTGTGTTAGCCTGCTTTATACACGTTGCGCCTCCGCGTTTCTTTTTGCGCGGTTAAATGGACGAACGAATCATAAAAAAAAAAAAAACAACAACACACAAAACAAAACAAAACCTTGTGCTTCCTCGCGTCACAGGGATTTCTTGACATTCACTGTCTGCCACTTTTTTTTTATTTTCTCTTCGAGACAACCATCTTGTTTTCTTCTGTGCTAGCCCATTGCTTGCCTCGTCACCATTCGCGCTGCCGAATCCACTGCTACTTGTCTTTGAAACCCAGGAAAAGATACTTCCAGAAAGAGCGCCAACAACAAGAAAGCCAACATTACTTCCGCTCTTGTCGTTACGCATTACAACGTTGGGTACAGAGGTGGTACGCTGTCTTCCATCTCTCCACCCCCTTCTTCCCAAGTGATTACTATAGTGATGCTTTCCAAGACCCGAGCTTTTGCGTTTCGTTTTGCACATCGAGGGGTGAGCGCCATCCCGCATCCCAAGAAAAAGCACCGTGGCGGGGAGGATGCTTTTCTCACGCACGACCGTGCAATCGGTGTAGCAGATGGCGTGGGAGGCTGCGCGGACCAAGGCATAGATCCTGCTATCTTTACGAGGAACGTTATGGGCTTCACTCTGGACGCGATTCGATCCTCCTCCCGCCCCCTCACTGCGCTCGAGGCGCTGGAGAAGGGATGCGTCAAGGCCTTCGAGGGTCCTCCAGGGGCGTGCCCGGTGACGCTGGCGACACTCGTTGAGGAGCGCTTCGCGTCTATCTTGAACTTGGGCGACTGCGGAACGGTGATGCTTCGCCAGGGGAAGCCGCTGTACATCTCGAAACCACAACAGGTTTACTTCAACTGCCCTTTCCAGCTCCCTTCGCACAAACCCAGCGATGGTGACCAGGTGAAGATTGAAGTGAAGGAGGGAGACGTGTTTTTGTGCGCCTCGGATGGCGTATTTGATAATCTGGAAACAAGTGAGATAATTAAGCTGCTAAGCGAGACAGGCGCCACCGACTGCTTGCGGGTGGCCAGGTCTATCAGTTCTCGCGCTTCACTCAACGCCGTCGATGACGGCTGCTTCTCACCGTTCTCCCAGCAATTGTGGGAGATGGGATATCGAGAACCTGACGGGAGTGTCATCACGGGCGGTAAACTGGACGATATCACTGTTGTCGTCGCCCGCGTGTCAAAAGATCACACGCAAAGCCATTCTCCAGCCCTTATCACGGACATCCTTGATGACATTGTGAAAGCTTAATGAAGGATTGAGTGGAGAAAGACATACATGCAAGGATGTGAAGGCTGAGAGGAGAACGGAACGGTGGCGGTAGCTCACTGCACTACCCCCCCCCTCCCTCTTCTCCTCGTCTGGTCCCCGGTAAGCGTTGGCTTGACATCCGGGAAGAAAATGGACTGACGCGCACAATGCGCATCCTGGTGGTTTGCATCCTGTCACCATTGCTGGGCCCATAAGGCAGCCTCATCATTTAACACCATCTCTTTTAGCGCGCTAGTGGAAGGGCGCTTGCGGGCCTGTATCTCATTAATTTCAGTTTTTTTTCTTCTTCTTCCTCTGTTGTGGTTGCGACTCAATGTTGAGCATCTCCCCCCTATCCCTCTCTTCCTTTTCTTCTCCGGATCTGTTCCACTGTTGTTACACTTGCCTGAATATGCTGATGTCTTTGTCTGTCTCACGTGCGGTTCATTTCTTCACTCACCCGCCAAGGGCTGTTCTAATGCTGTCCCATTTTCCATCCACAACCATCCCATTTTCTTGCCTCTTTCTCTTCCGTTCTAGTATCAGATTCAACTTTTAATAAATCTACCCATAACTCCTTTTCCCTCTTTCCTTTACAAAAAGATTCACGACGCAGAAAACACACGCTGAGTGAACAAGTCTAAGATGGAAGCGCGGGTGCGAGATGCCTTGAAGGCGTGTGACCGTTGCGGCAACTATGCCACCCTGCGAACTACCTTTGATTCAACGATGCGTCCTCTATTGCAACAGTACTTGGGCGCGGCGATCACGACCACCTTGAGGGATCACGTCTCGCTGGATGAAGTGTGCCCGGACGCGGTGCAACTTCGGCAGGTTTTGGAGAGGGAGCCTGACGACGTGTGGTTTCTCCTTTTTGCTTGCATAGACTATCTGCTTCAGAGCAGCTCGCGGAAGCGCGGCCGTGGGGGAGAGAACACAGTGATGAGTGGACTGGTGACCAACGTCTTTGTGTTTCTTTGTCAGCGTGGTATGCCCAACTTGAAGCTGGTGACACTTCGATGGAGGTTTCTCAAGAAGGAAAAGGAGAAGTTCGAGTCGAGCGATGCCTACGTAAACGCCAATGCTTCGGAGCGACGCTCTTTGCAACTCAAAAGCGTGCTCTCCGTCTTTTCGGAGCGCGCCCACAAACACCACTTCACCTCCGTGTGGCTACAGTGTATGCAATGGGCCAGCCACGAGGCTTTGCATGTTCATCTTCTCAACATCCTCGGGGGGACGATTCTTCCCCACCTGACAAACCCCCTGGTGGTAGCGGACTATCTCACAGGCTGCTTTGCGAGCGGGGGCCTCATAGCTGTTCTGTCTCTTCAGGGACTCCTGCTGCTCATGATGGACCACGGATTCGAGTACCCAGAGTACTACGAGCAGCTGTATTCGCTCATCACGCCGGACTCTTTCGCGTCGCGGCACCGCTATGAGCTCTTCCGGCTGCTGGACCTTTCCCTCTCATCGCTGAAGATTCCTGCCTACGTGGCGGCTAGCGTGGTGAAGCGGGTTGCCTGTGTCTCGCTCTCTGCTCCCTCTCCAACGCTCTACTTTGCCCTGCCCTTCATTCGCAAGGTGCTTCAGACTCACCCCAACTGCCTCGCCCTCATTCACCGCGGCTCTCGCGAGGCGGCAGTCGAGGAGACGGACGAGGCGGGCGCGACGGCGGAGCAGAAGAAGGCCAAACTCGAGGCGCAGCGCCTGACCGCGATGTTGTTCCACGGGGAAGACCCGTATGACTACGCAGCACGCATGAGCGATTCCCGTGCCCTCAACTCGACCCTGTGGGAGTTTACCGCGCTCGAGCGCCACTTCCTTCCCGTCATCCCACTCATGATCGCGTCCTTCTCCAGCACCGCGGAGGACAAGACTCCGCTGAGGTACGAAAAAAACTTTGCCAGGCTCTTCACCGCCGAGGTGTCTAAGCCGCTCAGCAAGGAGAGTATCCCGTCCATATCGTATCGCGACCCTGTACTGGATACCGGTGACGCCGTCCGCCTCTGACAGTGCCACGACTGTCGGCGCTTCCATCCGCTCCGCACCCCCTCCCCTTCTCGCCGTTGTCCTTTGCCGAGTATCCTCTTCTTTTCATTTAATATATGCCACGTAAGACCGTTTAAACACTGTGATAAATTCAGACAATATATGAGATAAAATAATGGAAAAGGGTGGAAATAAACGAGATGAAAGCAGCGAGGAAAAAAACGCAGAGGAGAGGTACCGAATGATCCGCGCGGGTACCAACTTTGACGTCGCATCGCTACATTTTCAAAGGTACCTCCTTTCTCGTCCACTGTGCGTTTTTTTTCTCTTTTGATCTTCACACACACACACCTCTATCAATTGAAAACCGGATCGAATGATGCTGTTACCACATGCCATTGTCTCACTGACACCTTCTTCAAGCCGTCTCGCGATTTATTTCGTCACTGCTTTCTCTCCCAACTTATAATCCTTGATTTATTAATGTACTTTTTTTTTGTTCTTCGTCGTCAAGTATTGATTTTATATTCCCTTTGTCTGTCGAATTCTACCACCGCACATGCTTCTCTACTCTCGCTCCGGTAGAGTGATGCGCTGCGGCGCCGTCGCACACATGGCGTGCTTCCGTTGGGCGTCATCGTCGCCGCCATCGTGGATTGCCAAGCTCAAAGAGGACGCCAAGGCCAATGAGAAGGCGATCTCGTATGATGTCAAGATATACGACGAGCTGTCGTGGCGTCGCAAACGGTTCGTTTTTGACAAGGAGCTTTGGAACCCTGCCAAGATGAGCAGCATCAACCGACGCCGCCTCTGCCTCGGTGACGAGCAGAAGGAATACACCGTCATCGGCGAGGCGTTCCCGTTTCCGGACCGTGAGGACTCTCCGGTTATCAACGAGCCGCAGAGGAATTGCACCATTCTGTGGGATCACACCAGCCCCACCGACAAGGTCATGATCCAACTCTCTGACCACTTCCCACCGCTGCTGTGGCACACCGTCAAACCGACCCTTGACGCAGTGAAGAAGATCTTTTCCGAGTTCCTGGACGCGGACGCGGAGCACATGAAGAAGTACCTCCCTTACTATGAGCAAACACAGAACAGCATCGAAACGCAGATGAAGGAGACGCTGACGGGGACGCTCAGCTCGTCGTACGTGAAGGATCGGTTTATCGAGGACATGCGCAAGCGCGACCCTCGCTCCATCGAGATGGACTGCCCCAACGAGCACAACATCTTCCTCGGCACGATCCCGCACTTCCGTCTGTATGAGGACAAGATGATGAAGTCGAACCCCTTTGTGTTTGGGTGGCCGCTGTTACTGAGCGACGGGAACCACTTTTTGGAGGACACCCCGCTGCGCATGGCCGCCTTCCGCACCGTCTTCTCCAAGTCGCTCCTCATGTTCCACTCCCGCCTCGACCTGCAGGTGGACCACCGCCAGACGCACCTCCCCGGCGATGACGTCGAGGACGTCCTGCTTGAAATGCCCGTCTTCTGCACCATCAACTACCCCACCAACACGCGCCTCTGCGGCGGCGCACCCCTCGTCCGCCGCTTCAACGAGGTCATGGGAACGTCGTACCCGCTGAACATGCCCGTGGACGTGATGGCCGCCTTCGCCAACGAGCAGACTCTCAAGTCCGACAAGGAGCTTCTCGAGGAGCTCAAGTTCCTCACCACCGCGTCGCAGAAGGCCCCGGAGGTGGAGCGGGTCTTCCGCATCTCGGAGGACCAACTGAGCGGCAACCGCATCATCGGCCAGCTCGCCTACACCATCGTGTACCTGGCACTCGTCAACTACGAGCGCTTTGTCGAGGACGTGTTCATGGTGTACATGAAACACCCCAGCGACTTGGTGCGCGTCGCATGTGCCAAAGGCGCCCACATTGTAGAGCGCCAGGACCTCGTGAAGCAGCTGATCGACGCCGAGCCTGAGGGCCGCCCCAAGATGATGCTGCAGTCCACCATGTACCTCGGCGGCGACGCGGCGCAGGCGGCCGGACGCAACGCCAGCAGCAACCCTGCCCAGTAACGATGGTCGCGAGATGCAGCTCTCCAGTACTCACACACACACACATCGTATTACACATTTAAACATGAATACACCCAGAGCTTTAAAAAAGAGTTTCCCGCAAAACAGAAAGAGATGATGAGCGCGGACTGCCTGCGACATGCCGTGCTCCTTCGTGCGAAACCAGCGTTTAGTCGTGGTCGTGATCTATTAGTTTCTTTTCTTCATTTTATCACAAGTGAACCTGATACGAAAATACTGCTCATCCGTTCCAAGGTTATTTTCCAACACCTGCACTGGCACTCTAAGAGACTGACTGAGCATGCATTCATTTCGCCTCTTCCGTACTTCACTCTACCGTTCCTACCCTTATCATACCCTATTATTTTAAAGGAAGAAGAAAAACCCGCAACAACAAGAAGAACAGTATTCGCAACTTATATCTTGCACCAGCGGGGATATTATTTAAACGGTGTACATCGTAGACTCAGAGCTTATTCAACTCGATTGCTTCTTGCGTTGCCGCTTTGTGCGTTGCGATTACGCGCATCTTGCTGCCCCCCCCCCCCCCCCTCCCCTCCCATCCTGTTGTATCAGCCAGTTTGAGTGTTGCAAGGCTTCCTCCCTTCATGAAAAACGACCAGTTTGACATCGGGTCGGTTGTCACGGCCAGCGTGCACCGCGCGTGCCAGGTCCCGTTCTACAGCCTGTTCCGCGAAGAGGTGACGCGCGAGCAGAACGAGAAAGTGGAGGCCAAGTGCCGCGCTGACGGGACGCAGATCACCTCCCGGGTCGCGTCTCTGAAGGTGCCCTACTTTCCCTTCCGCAACAGCACCAGCAGCAGAGTCACCCGAGAGTCGTCACTGCAGTCAGTCGGCCTCATCGGGGCCACCGGCTTCTTTGGCAAGTTCGTCGCTGAGCAGTACCTGAACCGCGGCATTAGCGTGAGCATGCTGGTTCGGGACGCCGACAAGGCCAAGTCCGTCTTCGCACCAATCGCCGACGGGCAGCAGGAGCAGCGCAGAAGCGCCTCCCTCGGGTTCGTCAAGGGCAAGCACGCCGCGCAGACGACGCTGGTCAGCGAAGAGGACTTCATCAGCGATACGACTGGCGGGCGCGTGCTGCGCTTTCAGTATCGCTGCCGCCCCGCGGGGGCCTCTGCCGAGGAGCGAGACGTGACGCTTGAGATCGTCGAGGGTGACCTTCTCTCGCAGCCGGCGGTGGAGCACACGGTGCGGCGCTCTAGCCTCGTCTACTACCTCGCCTCGGCGGTGCCGGCGACGCAGAACACTTCCGAGAGTGGAGGCGGGAGACACAGCATGGAGGGCTTCGTGCGCTCCTTTGACGCGTGCAGGCGGGTGGACGCGCACTTTGTCGCGCTCACCCCGCTGTGGGTGCACGCCTCGCGGCTCTCGCCGGTCTACTGGTACCGCCGGATGACGTTCCCCAGCGGCTACTGCAAGGCGGTGCTGCGGCAGGAGCAGAGTCTGCTGAGCGTGCACGGCGAGCCATCGCTACGCTGCTACTTCGGCCCCGAGGATGATAACGTTAGCCTCGAGAGCGACCAGAGCTACCGCTACTGGATAAACGTGATGAAGTCGACCACCCTCCCAAAGGACCTGCCACAGCGCCATTGCAGCCCGGTGCGCTTCACCCTGTTCCGCCTTTCCGATCTCGTCTACCCTACATACAACGGTAACCTGATTGCTGCGAAGAACAACCGCATCGACAGCCACGAGAGCATCACCCCAATTAAGACCGGTGACCTGGACGCACGCCTGTTAGCGAACGTCCTGGCAAGAGTACTGTCACTCTGCACCTCGGTGGTTGGGAGCCGTATCGACATCGCCGGGCGACTCCGCGAGGGGGTCGACATGAAGGATACCAAGGCCGTTTTTAGCGTCTTCGACAAATTCCAAGACGAGTGATGCAGTCGAATCTCTCCACATGCGACGCTATCTTCCCCGTCTTTCTCCTCTTTTCGCTCTTGCGTTCCCACATACATATTTCAGCACTGTACATTTCTTTGCGTCCTCACTATGTTTTACACATCCACTCTGCGGTTTCCCGTCGCTGACCGTTCATGCAAGCGAAGCTCACAGTAAATAAGCTACCCTCCGTCCTTTTCTTTTTTTAAAAATTCAGCTCGTCTTCCTGATAATGCAAAGAGTGGACCAGTATGCGGGCTGCTTTCCAGTGATTGCGTTTGTTGCCCCCTGATTGTCCTTCTTACCAAGTTTTTTTTTCCTCTTTCTCACTTTTCCCTTTCCCTTAACTGGATTTACTCCCTCCCCCCCGCTCCTTCCCCCACTATATCGCACTATGTAGTGATCCTCATCCACTACCACTGTCTGCCTTCTCTCTTTCTCTCCTCTTTCTCTCTTCACTCAGCTTTTCTCCTTTTCTTCAGTAGTAATTCTTCCAAATCCCCCATTTTATTAACACAAACCCACACGTCCACGTCTAAAGAGGTGAGTGAACAGCACTCTGTCCGCTTCACAAAGCACCACCATGTCTGTCTTTGACGAAGACCAGGGCAACATCTACGAGGAGCCGCGGGCCACGGCGCTGGAGGCCCACGAGGATCCGCCGCCGCCGCCGCCACCGCCGCCAGCGGCGACCCCGCGGCCAAGAAGCCGGCCAAGACGAGGCCGGCGGAGGTGGAGGTGGGGCTGGACGAGATGATGCGCTACACGCAGCAGCTGCAGACGCGCGAGGACCTCAGCGAGGCCGTCCGCGAGCGCCAGTTCCTCGACAAGGAGGCGCGGCTGCAGGAGGTGCGCAACGCCCGCTGGGAGGCCGTCAAGAAGCGCATGCGGGCGAACGCCGTCGACGTGGCGAGCCTGCGCCGCAGCCAGTGGGAGAGCGCCTCCGACGACGACGGCGCCGCCGCCGAGGAGTCCGGGCTCGGCCCGCACGCGCTGGAGGGTGACGCCATCTCGCTCGTCGCCGCCCGCAGGAGCCGCATGGCCGACAGCGGCGACGACGAAAACGGCGACGGCGCCGTTGCCGCCCGCGGCGGCGGCGCGGAGCAGGAGACGGTTGTGTACGAGGCGCTGTCGCCCGTGCAACAGCTCTGGCACTTCATCTACAACTGGGGCCGCTTCTTCGTCTTCGCCCTCTCCATGTCTCCTTACACCAGCATGTACGAGGCGGAGAAGGGGTACTACACTCGCCGCAAGTTCACCAAACGTTCGTAGCGTGCCCGCTCCCCTTCCTCCTCCTCTGCCCTTTTATTGTTTTCTTATTTGCGCGAATACCCTTAGTTGTGCACTTCCCCGCCTCCTTCGTTATTGTTTCTTCGCTTCTGTTGTCTTCCTTGTTTAGTGTTATTGTTCTTCTCGCCATCATTGTTGCTTGCTTTTTCCATAATAACTGCTTTTTCTCTTTTGTTTCTTCCCTCTTCCTGTTCTTTCTTTATTTGATTGCTGTTTCTTTTTCGTTCCCTTTTTACGCTTGACTTTAGTATTACCTACTATTCTTCACTCTCGAAGAATTATTTTTCCTTGTAGACCCTTCCTTTTCCCCTCTTTCGGTGCTATCTGCACAGCTCTGTGACAGGAGTAGTGCGCATAAATGCTAAATCGCTACCTTCAGTTTCTCGACGCGCTATTCGGTCGGCTATCGTCGTGCGGAGTAGGCTCACTGGCGGCGCCAACGCTGGTGCACTGCACGTCTGACATTTCATGTACCGTTCTGCGTGTCGTCAGCATCTAACCGTCCGTGCACATTGACCGCCTACTCCAAATATGCACCTTTATCTTTTCTTTGACTCTTCTTTCTGCTTCTCGCCTCAACCGATGGGATCCCACTCACTGTTCCGTAACTGTATGCAGGAGAAGTAATAATAGAACGAATCGGCCCCGTTTCACTACACACAGGGGAAAACAAAAAAGAAAAAGGAAACAAAAATAAAAGCGCACGGTAGAGAAAATCATTAAGCACAACAAGAAACAAAGCCAAAAGTAAATAAGGCATCGTTTTTAATACTTAAATAAGCGAAGAAACGCAAAGTCACCCCTTTCCCACTCACCTAAACCATTATGTCATCCGCCAGCTTCACTTTGGCGCAGTCGCTGATAGAGAAGCTTCTGGCGGTGCGCGGCGGCATTGCGCAGAAGCAGGTACTCATCCGCGAGGAGGACCTCCGCGCCATTCTCACCACCGTCCGCGAGGTGTTCATGTCGCAGCCCATGTTGATAGAAATCCGCCCGCCGGTGCGCGTGTGCGGCGACACGCACGGCCAGTACTACGACCTGCTGCGCGTCTACGAGAAGTGCGGCTTCCCGCCGTACTCCAACTACCTGTTCCTGGGCGACTACGTGGACCGCGGCAAGCACAGCATCGAGACCATCATCCTGCAGTACTGCTACAAGGTCGTGTACCCGGAGAACTTTTTCCTGCTTCGCGGCAACCACGAATGCGCCAGCATCAACAAGATGTACGGCTTCTTCGACGACGTGAAGCGGCGCTACAACATCAAGCTCTTCAAGACCTTCACCGACGTGTTCAACACGATGCCCGTGTGCGCTATCATCGCGGACAAAATCATGTGCATGCACGGTGGTCTTAGCCCGGATTTGACGAGCTTTGCATCCGTCAATGAGATCGAGCGCCCGTGCGACGTGCCGGACCGCGGCATCCTGTGCGACCTGCTGTGGGCCGACCCGGAGAACGAAGTCAAAGGATTCCTGGAGAGCGACCGCGGCGTCAGCTACCTGTTCGGCGAGGACATCGTCAACGACTTCCTGGACATGGTGGACATGGACCTCATCGTGCGCGCGCACCAGGTGATGGAGCGCGGCTATAAGTTTTTTGCTAGTCGCCAGCTAGTGACGGTGTTCTCCGCGCCGAACTACTGCGGCGAGTTCGACAACGACGCGGCGGTGATGACCATCGACGACAAGCTGCAGTGCTCCTTCCTCATCATTCCGGCAAAGTGAGGAGGGGGAGTGAGTAGGTATGGGCACTAACTCTCACCAGAGAAGCGTCTACTTTCATCCACCACGGCTATTGCTATCTGCTACTGCAACTAACGCAACATTTACCGACATGCTTTTTTTCTCCTTCTTCGCCTCCTCTTATTGCGTATTCATCTAAGGTTTTTGATATATAATCTTTTACTCTACTTTTTTTTTTGTCCCCGCTGATGTATACATAAATACTGGTTTTAATTTTCATTGTTTTTCTCTACACGCTCTAGTTCTCCACCCATTGTAACATTGACTCGCCTAAAATTCTTGCCGACGTAAATTATATTGTCAGCACGAATAAAGGAACGTCCGATGCCTCTTGTACATTATATGTCTGCCGGACGGATCGCATCCGAATCTGTGCACTTCGCTTTTTTTTTTTTAATCATTACCTTTCCCCCCATCCACAACTTTTGTCTTTTTTGTTACTTTTCCTTTTCTTCTTCCCTCTTTGCTTTCCTACCTCCGTAATTTGCCGAAGTGTTCACTGAGACTCAGAAAAAGCAAATGCTGTAAAGCAAAACAGAAAGGAAACAACAAAAGACGCTGAAACGCACCATTGCATGCTTCATAAATTTCGCTTGCTGGCCAGTGCGAGACGATGTCATCATTTCTGCTGAACACACAGTTTTCTTCTCTGCATAATTGTCAGATAACGACGAACCTGTTACTAGCACCTTTACATCTCTGTGACAAGTTGTTTAGGGTTTCACCAGGTCATCCGAAGAGCTGCGTCTTTACTCTTCTTTGCGTGCCATTCCGGCACTGTTCAATGACCTACCTCCCAACCGAAGTAATGCGCACGTCCCAACACTCCAATACCTCTTTCTCCTCCCTCTTCTGCTTATTTGCTTCATCTTTCCTAACTTTTTTATTATTATTTACCTACATTAAAAGCCTAAGTGGTGAAATACATAGTATATATAAAAAATAAACCCGTATTTTTTTCGACAAACCCACGCCAACACCACAACCTCACAGTGATCACAAGTACCAAGATGAGCGCCAACTTCACTCTTGTGCAAGGTCTCATCGAAAAGCTGCTGGCGGTGAAGGGCAGTCGCGTGCAGAAGCAGGTGCTGATCAAGGAGGACGAAATCCGTGTAGTGCTGACCGAGGTCCGTGAGATTTTCATGTCGCAGCCGATGCTCCTAGAAATCCGCCCGCCGGTGCGCGTGTGCGGCGACACGCACGGCCAGTACTACGACCTGCTGCGCGTCTACGAGAAGTGCGGCTTCCCGCCGTACTCCAACTACCTGTTCCTGGGCGACTACGTGGACCGCGGCAAGCACAGCATCGAGACCATCATCCTGCAGTACTGCTACAAGGTCGTGTACCCGGAGAACTTTTTCCTGCTTCGCGGCAACCACGAATGCGCCAGCATCAACAAGATGTACGGCTTCTTCGACGACGTGAAGCGGCGCTACAACATCAAGCTCTTCAAGACCTTCACCGACGTGTTCAACACGATGCCCGTGTGCTGCGTCATTAGCGAGAAGATCATCTGCATGCACGGCGGCCTCAGCCCCGACCTCACCTCCGTCGCCGCCGTGATGGATGTGGAGCGCCCGTGCGACGTGCCGGACCGCGGCATCCTGTGCGACCTGCTGTGGGCCGACCCCGAGGACGATGTGCAGGGCTTCCTGGAGAGCGACCGCGGCGTCAGCTACCTGTTCGGCGAGGACATCGTCAACGACTTCCTGGACATGGTGGACATGGACCTCATCGTGCGCGCGCACCAGGTGATGGAGCGCGGCTACGGCTTCTTCGCGAGCCGCCAGCTAGTGACGGTGTTCTCCGCGCCGAACTACTGCGGCGAGTTCGACAACGACGCGGCGGTGATGACCATCGACGACAAGCTGCAGTGCTCCTTCCTCATCATTCCGGCGTACAAGTGACGGGCTGCCGGAGTCGCATGTATCATCCCCTTTGTTTGCTGTTCCTCTTTCCCCCGTGCCTGTTTTCTCTATTGTTCTCTGTTCTTCATCCCCCTCCCCCTTTATCATATTTTCCCCTTCACCGATTTTCTGTGTTTGATACCGGTCACGCCCAGCAGTCGTCCTGCTTCGTTGTATTTGCTCTGGCGCTGCTGCCGCGACCATCGTCTTCTCACTCCCCCTCTCTAGCGTCCCCCGTACCCGCCCCGCCGGGGGTGAGAGAACCCCAACAAACGCATCGCATGTATCTAGCGCTCCCCCCACCCAGACCTACACCCGCACACCCAATGACGTTTGTACTGCACTGTATGTACATATTATGATTAAATTGCTTCTCTTCATCTTCCCCACCCTGCGCTGCGACCCGCACGCAGCCGCGCCTCCGCGTGCGCCACACGACCGAACAGCACGGAACACGCACTGACGGACAACCCCGTCGGGTGGCGCGGCGAGAACAGCCGCAGGGCGGAGGGATTCTTTCTATTTTTCTCTTTCCCCGTGTTCCCGTTTTCAGGTAATAGATGCCCGAAAACGCGAGCGGCGGGGCAACACAGTAAGAAGAACACCAGCTGGGGGAGGGCCTTCTGTACATTTCTGTCTCCTTTGCTACCCCAGTGCTAAGAAAAATACAAAAAAAATAAAGATCCAAGCAACGAACGCGGGCTATGCAGCCTCCATAGTTACTGTATTGTCTATTTTCACTCTCCCCTTCCTTTCTCTTTCAAATGTGTCTTGCTGCTTGACTGTATGCCGTACACACACGCTGCGAAAGGCTTCGGATTGTTTGTGCGTGAGGTGAAGCATTCCACTTCTTTGTTTTGCTCCCCGCTCAGTATATTGAAGACTAATTTCGATGACTATAAAAGTACGATAGAATAAAAAGATAGTGCGAACGACAGGAGGATGCATGTATTGTGCAAAGTAGGCTTTTCTGTCGCAATTCTAATCGCAGTAGTTGGCATGGCCAGAACACTAGCAAACGTATAGAGTTGCTCAACATGAAAAGTTGGGAACTCTTTGCTGAACCCCTTTCGTTTTGTATTTCTACGACTGCTTTGTTTTTTCTTCTACAATTCATGTGTATTGCTCAACAGTTGCAGGTGACACAATTACTCTCCGATGCGTTTTCAGTCTCTTCACTTTCTTCTTTGCTATGTCTGTATCTCATTCATCGTCTACTCTTCTCTTTCCCCTCTAACTACGGAACGTTTCTACTACACTGCCACCAATAGGAAAAAAAAAGAAATATTTGGGCCAATATGAGCAACAATCTTGGCATAGTGCAAGGTCTCATCGAGAAGCTGCTGGCGGTGAAGGGCAGTCGCGTGCAGAAGCAGGTGCTGATCAAGGAGGACGAAATCCGTGTAGTGCTGACCGAGGTCCGTGAGATTTTCATGTCGCAGCCGATGCTCCTAGAAATCCGCCCGCCGGTGCGCGTGTGCGGCGACACGCACGGCCAGTACTACGACCTGCTGCGCGTCTACGAGAAGTGCGGCTTCCCGCCGTACTCCAACTACCTGTTCCTGGGCGACTACGTGGACCGCGGCAAGCACAGCATCGAGACCATCATCCTGCAGTACTGCTACAAGGTCGTGTACCCGGAGAACTTTTTCCTGCTTCGCGGCAACCACGAATGCGCCAGCATCAACAAGATGTACGGCTTCTTCGACGACGTGAAGCGGCGCTACAACATCAAGCTCTTCAAGACCTTCACCGACGTGTTCAACACGATGCCCGTGTGCTGCGTCATTAGCGAGAAGATCATCTGCATGCACGGCGGCCTCAGCCCCGACCTCACCTCCGTCGCCGCCGTGATGGATGTGGAGCGCCCGTGCGACGTGCCGGACCGCGGCATCCTGTGCGACCTGCTGTGGGCCGACCCCGAGGACGATGTGCAGGGCTTCCTGGAGAGCGACCGCGGCGTCAGCTACCTGTTCGGCGAGGACATCGTCAACGACTTCCTGGACATGGTGGACATGGACCTCATCGTGCGCGCGCACCAGGTGATGGAGCGCGGCTACGGCTTCTTCGCGAGCCGCCAGCTAGTGACGGTGTTCTCCGCGCCGAACTACTGCGGCGAGTTCGACAACGACGCGGCGGTGATGACCATCGACGACAAGCTGCAGTGCTCCTTTCTCATCATTCCGGCGTACAAGTGACGGACGGCCGGAGTCGCATGTATCATCCCCTTTGTTTGCTGTTCCTCTTTCTCCCGTGCCTGTTTTCTCTATTGTTATCTGTTCTTCATTCCCCTCCCCCCTTATCATATTTTCCCCTTCACCGATTTTCTGTGTTTGATGCCGGTCACGCCCAGCAGTCGTCCTGCTTCGTTGTATTTGCTCTGGCGCTGCTGCCGCGACCATTGTCTTCTCACTCCCCCTCTCTAGCGTCCCCCGCACTCGCCCCGCCGGAGGTGAGAGAACCCCAACAAACGCATCGCATGTATCTAGCGCTCCCCCCACCCAGACCTACACCCGCACACCCAATGACGTTTGTACTGCACTGTATGTACATATTATGATTAAATTGCTTCTCTTCATCTTCCCCACCCTGCGCTGCGACCCGCACGCAGCCGCGCCTCCGCGTGCGCCACACGACCGAGCAGCACGGAACACGCACTGACGGACAACCCCGTCGGGTGGCGCGGCGAGAACAGCCGCAGGGCGGAGGGATTCTTTCTATTTTTCTCTTTCCCCGTGTTCCCGTTTTCAGGTAATAGATGCCCGAAAACGCGAGCGGCGGGGCAACACAGTAAGAAGAACACCAGCTGGGGGAGGGCATTCTGTACATTTTCTTTCCCTCCGTTCCCCAACGACGAAACAAACAAATAAATACACTCAACAAAGAGCTTAAACATTCTCTTTCCTCTTTTTGCTGTAACAATTCTCTCTCTTTTCTCAATTATCTCACTTCTCTCTCTCTCGTGGTCCAGATAAAGGATCGTAAGGATACATCCAAAACCACATACACAAACATCAGACACACGCACGCACTCATATACATACATGCAATGAATTGAGCATCTACATTACTGATACGGAAACATTCGTTCTTGTTCTCCTTTTCCTTTTCTTCATCATCTTCTTCTTCTTCTTCTTACGGCCATATTTTCCTCCTATTCATTATTTATTCTCTGCGTCGCATTGTCTCTCATTACTACACTTTCCAATGATGAATGGGGACCTTTCCCATCGTGTGATGTGATTTTCGTTTGACAGCTTGCCGCTTGCCGCACCTGATGTTTAGCAGCCTTCTTTTGCCACGAGTACCAACGATCAGGAAGGCCCCAGGACCAACATGCGCCGAATCACATGTAAACAACAAATTATTCCTAACGTATGAGTGCTTGGAGGACTCAAAACCCACTCTTATCTTGTTGTGACCCGTTATCTTTGCTGAGGTTTTCCTTCTCTTTTCGCATCCACATTCTTTCTCTCTTCTATCCGTACCCTTCCTCCCTCCCCCCCCCCCCCCACTGCCTTCACTTTCGGCGATAGCACGTCGGTGTAGAGTATATTTGCTCCTCCGTATCTCACCCAGAAACCGAATGAAATCAGCACAGCAGCTGGAGTGCGTCTTCCAAGCGTCGCTGCCGACACCGGCAGCGGCGCAGATACTTCTGACGGTCCTGAAAGTGGAGCCCGATATCAAAAACACACGAAAGCACGTCCACTTGCTCCCCAGCGACGCCACGCAGTGCACGGTGCAGGTGGTCGTCTCCGGCTCCGCAGCCAGCCTGACCGACTTCCGTGCCGCCGTGGGCTCTGTGC
This sequence comes from Kentomonas sorsogonicus, assembly GCA_030347455.1. Taxonomy (NCBI): domain Eukaryota; phylum Euglenozoa; class Kinetoplastea; order Trypanosomatida; family Trypanosomatidae; genus Kentomonas; species Kentomonas sorsogonicus. Next base: position 836,948 of record JAQOSZ010000296.1, on the reverse strand, counting down.
TGGAGCAGTCCAAGCTGGTGGTCCGAACCCTCCGCGCGTTTCCGGAGGAGCAACTAGCGTAGTGCTTCGTTTCTCAGCGCCTTTTTTTCTTTTGCTTTTGTGTGTTGCTGCCACATTCTTCCTTTGCCTGCTGTCTATTTCACACGGTCTCCCTAACATTGTCTAAGGTGCCGCTGAAACTGTAAACAGATCCGCATTAAACTTGTTTCCGTTCTAACTTTTTTTTCTGTGTGGAATGCGCTCTTCTTTTCCGACGCACTTCTGCCCTCTTCTGATAGGTGTCACTGTGAGTCTTTCAAGCTGTTGTATGCTAAACGCTGTTTTTTCCTTTGTCAGTGATATTTTTTCTTCTGTCCCTTTTTCTGGTTATGGCTTTTACAACTATCCTCTTACTTCTTCTCTTTCTATTCCCCACTAACCTCACTCCCACCCCTACCACTCTTTTTAATTCTATCAAAATCCTTTCTACAGAACACTGAGAATAATTAATTCTTTCGCTAACCAAAACTCTCCTCTAACCCCGCCACCACCACCACCACCTCAACCCCCACTCCGTGCGACACACCATGTCTCTCAAGGATTGCCAGAAGAAGGCCGACGCGCTGGAGGCCAAGCTGGGCGGCAAGCAGTTCCTCGGCGGCGCCAAGCCGTCCGCGGAGGACGTGAAGGCGTTCAACGACCTGCTGGGCGCCGGCAACGGCAACGTGTACCGCTGGGTGAAGAACGTGGCGACCTTCGCGGAGGCGGAGCGCAAGGGCTGGGGCGCGCCGGTGAAGGTGGTGGCGCCGGAGCCGAAGCCGCTGCCGGCTGCCGCCCCCGCGAAGCCGGCGGACGCGCCGGCCAAGGCCGCGCCGGCGCCCGCGAAGCCGGCCGCGAAGCCTGCCGCCGCTGACGACGACGACGACATCGACCTGTTCGGCGAGACGACCGAGGAGGAGAAGGCGGCGCTGGAGGCGAAGAAGAACAAGGAGGCGGAGGCCAAGAAGGCCAAGAAGGCGGTGGTGGCCAAGTCGTCGATCCTGTTCGACATCAAGGGCTGGGACGACACCACGGACCTGGAGGAGCTGGCGCAGAAGCTGCACGCGATCGAGAAGGACGGCCTGCTGTGGGGCGACCACAAGCTCGTGCCCGTCGCCTTCGGCGTCAAGAAGCTGCAGCAGCTCGTGGTCATCGAGGACGACAAGGTCTCCGGCGACGACCTCGAGGACATGATCACCGGCTTCGAGGACTACGTCCAGTCCATGGACATCGTCGCGTGGAACAAGATTTGAGGAGGTTTTCTTCTATTAACTTAATCTTCTAACCTAGAGGATTCTCTCTTCATATCTTCCTCTCACTCCTTTTTTTTTTTAATTACTCGTATCCCTATTTTTTCTTTTTATTCTAAGCAAACTTTCCCATCTCTTCTCACGTCTTTAAAAACGAAAAACAGTTTAAAACTAACTAGTAACACTTGTTCTTCGCCATGGCTGTGCTTCCTCTAGTTACTCGCAATCTGCGCAGCGCTGAGAAGCATTACATCACGTGAAGTTGAAGGTAAAACATAACAATTCTGAGAAATCACTTCCCTGATGATCTCGTTGAGCATAATTGTTTGGCCCTAATACAGTGTTCATTAACGAAAAACAAAAACAGAAAAAATGAAACGTCCTTCACACTTGAACGGGCTGTTTAACCCGTTGTTGACCGCGGGACGCCCTCGTCAGGCGGCGGTGGGTAGACAGTGCATGCCACCGGACAGTGAAACATTTGAATAGCTCGAACTTTCTCTCTAGTACATGGACATATTGTCTGTGAGTTGCCAGCAGAGCACAGGGTGACAGAACAAGAACCAATATAACAATCAACGTCTCATTTAATTGTGCATGTGATGCTGCTTTCAACTTCGTACGTTTTTACTGATGACTTTACGTACTCTTCTCTGTTTCTTTCTTCTTTTTTATGCTCCAACCCCACAAAAAAACACAATAACAACAAAAGAACGCAGCAGCCTCTAAGTGATTACCTCCCCCTAACTCTTCGTAGTTTTAAGGTACCGCAGCTTCCCTTGCCCTGAGTTCCTTTTTTTTTTTTGACTGATTTGCTCGATCTACAGCAAGCAATCCGCACACTTCCCCGGACAACAACAGCAGCATCAAACACTTCAAAGCAAGCACACATACACACACACACACACACTCACCATTTTCCTCCAGTAAATAATGCCGCCCGCGCGCCAGGACGTCAAGCAGGTACACGACAAGAGCGCCGAGCTGGAGCCGCGCCTGGAGGGGCACCTGTTCCTCGGGGGCTCCAAGCCCTCCGCCGAGGACGTGGAGATGTTCAACGAGCTGCTGGGCGAGAACAACCTCGCGCTGCACCGGTGGATCCGGAACATGGGCTCGTACACGGAGGCGGAGCGCGACTCGTGGACGAAGGCCGAGAGCTGAGCGGGGTGCAACATACGGGCGCGCGCGTGCGTGAGTGCGCGAGCGTGCCTTAGTGCCTTGCGAGAGTACTTCTCTCTCTCTCTCTCTCTCTCTCTCTCTCTCTTCCTCTCTCTCTTTCTCCGTTAGTTGATTGACAGGTTAAGGAAGGGAAGGGGAGCGGGACAAAAGTTTAGAGGGTTGCTCTGCCGATGCTTACTTTCGTGGTGCCCTCTCCGTCATCTCCGCTGCCAATATTTTACTTTTCCACCCCCCTCACTCACTCTCATGGAATCTGTGCGCTGGTGCGTGACTGCGCTAGTGCCTGTGAGAGTACTCTGCATAGTTACTTCTGATCTTGTTCTCTCTCTTTTTTTTTTTTTTTTGCCTGCCCTATCCCTCCTCACCATGAGTTATCGCGCATCGGTAGTTCTCAGGAAGACCTTTTCTTTGCCATGCCACAGAAAAGTTATTTGCTCATCAACGGTCTTCCTCACACACTGATTTCTTTCATCTTACCCCCTGCCTCGAGTTTCAGTTGGGCAAAAACAACAATAACAGCAACAACTGAGCTCTTGTTAGTGCCGCTATCTATGCACCTGAGTCTTTGTTAACCACCCCTCATGCCTGCACGTCTTGGCGGTTGCATTAGTGATTGACGCTTGTCTTAGCTACAGTCTCTGCTAGAGCATGACAGATCACAACACTCTACTCCCTCCTTACCCCTTCGCTTTTTGCCCTCTTCCCCTTCATATATCACGTAGAAAACAATCACGCCAAGTTAACACTAAGCTTCACCCCACCAACACCACCTCAACCCCCACTCCGTGCGACACACCATGTCTCTCAAGGATTGCCAGAAGAAGGCCGACGCGCTGGAGGCCAAGCTGGGCGGCAAGCAGTTCCTCGGCGGCGCCAAGCCGTCCGCGGAGGACGTGAAGGCGTTCAACGACCTGCTGGGCGCCGGCAACGGCAACGTGTACCGCTGGGTGAAGAACGTGGCGACCTTCGCGGAGGCGGAGCGCAAGGGCTGGGGCGCGCCGGTGAAGGTGGTGGCGCCGGAGCCGAAGCCGCTGCCGGCTGCCGCCCCCGCGAAGCCGGCGGACGCGCCGGCCAAGGCCGCGCCCGCGCCCGCGAAGCCGGCCGCGAAGCCGGCCGCCGCTGACGACGACGACGACATCGACCTGTTCGGCGAGACGACCGAGGAGGAGAAGGCGGCGCTGGAGGCGAAGAAGAACAAGGAGGCGGAGGCCAAGAAGGCCAAGAAGGCGGTGGTGGCCAAGTCGTCGATCCTGTTCGACATCAAGGGCTGGGACGACACCACGGACCTGGAGGAGCTGGCGCAGAAGCTGCACGCGATCGAGAAGGACGGCCTGCTGTGGGGCGACCACAAGCTCGTGCCCGTCGCCTTCGGCGTCAAGAAGCTGCAGCAGCTCGTGGTCATCGAGGACGACAAGGTCTCCGGCGACGACCTCGAGGACATGATCACCGGCTTCGAGGACTACGTCCAGTCCATGGACATCGTCGCGTGGAACAAGATTTGAGGAGCGCTGCCACCGTAGCCAAATGCCTCTACACACACACACACACACACACGGACACACATACACGCACCAACTCACGCAGGTGCGGAGCACACATTGACACAGTTTTCCGCACACCTGTGCGCTCGCCGCCCTGACTTGAAACTTAATAGTCAGAGCGCGTTTACGCATATGTGTGATGTTAGGTGTGTGCAAGTTCAGCTGTGCGCCTGTCTGTTTGTGTGCGTTTGGCTTCAAATTCCTGGGCTGTTTCTCTGCCTCTTCGTTCTCGACGTGATTCATCAAATATTTCTAAAACTACTTTTAAAAAAGTAAAGGAAAAACAAAGTTAAGACAACACAACAATAAAAAGAAAAAAACAGGGAGAGAGATTTCAGTAATTACAACGAAAACAAGTTCTCTTCTCTTCTATTTTAATCACTTTTATTTTTATTTTTTAAAACACACAACAAGTGTATTTCTCCGCCTTCTCTTCTTAACAGATTTAGTTCATGGAAACCCCATGCCTGATTCTCACCGTTTTTTTATATCTCCTCTTTTCTATTTCGCATCCCCACTGGTTCTTCACTTCATTTGCAGTGAAGGAATAAACAAAAGTTCTGGTTAAGGATCCTAAATATTATCTGGATCTCAAAAAAGAAAGAAGAAGAGAAAGAATCAGAAGCAGAAGAAAAGACACGCGGAAGAAAGGAAGCACGGACAGAAGAAAGAAATATTTTCTTGCCATGTGACGTACTGTAAGAGTGAGACACCAGTTGCACCATTCCGTCCTCTCTTCCTTTTCTTTTCTGTTGAATGCCGGAGGAACAGGAGCTGCGCGAGAGGTCGACACCCCGTCGTCTGCCGCTCGGATAGATGTGTGACTGTTTGTCGCTCCTGTCGTTTTACACGTCTTGCGAAATGTATTTCTTTCCCATTATTTCGTTTATCTGAGCACTCCACCCACTGCGGAACCCTTCCTCATTCACATGTATCCCGCACTCCCCCACCTTTCCTCCACTATACGCGCTTTAAACAGGTTATCTTTTTTTTTTTTCGTGCCTCTTCTTTCTCAACTTCCTCTGAGCATTGTGAGTGGCAAGAGCAATCACGGCAGGAACTAGCACTTCTCTTCTGACCGTTTTTTCTTCCGCAGTCACCCCATCTTTTTCCTTTTAATCTTGTTTCAGCCGTTTTGCTTTCCCGGCTTGGCAATACACACCCGCTCTTTCAACCTGATCTAACTAAATACGTGGCAATCCATTAAATTCAAAGACCTTTTTCCTTTTTGCTCACAGAACTCTTGCCATTTGCCTCTTCTGTTGCCTCTCTTTCTCTCTCTCTCTCTCTGGTCTCGTGCGCCTCGTGCCCTCCCCGAGATGTCGTCCGCCGCCGCCAGGAGCCCCGCCGCTCGCGCAGGCAGCAAGCGCGGCCGCTCCTCCTCGCTCGACAGCAGCGCCTCTAGCGGCTCGCAGGCGTCGCGGACACGCGACAAGGTGCAGCGCACGGAGGGTGCGGCCTCCGCCAGCAGCGGCGGTGGCGGCGGCGCCAAGTCCAAGGCGACAACCTCCACGGCGGCGGCGGCACCCAAGCGCGAGGAGGAGGAGGGCTTCTTCAGCCTGTCCGGGGCGGCCGACCTCCCAGACGAGAAGGACCGCGAGCTGTACCGGCTCGTGGTGTCGATCTTGAACAACTGGCGCGTCGGCTCGCAGGTGCTCAGCGAGGGCGTGCTGCGCGCGCTGCTGCACCGCGTGCGGCCGCTGCTGCTCTCGCAGCCGATGCTGGTGCGGGTGGAGGCGCCGGTGAACGTCTGCGGCGACATCCACGGGCAGATCCTCGACCTGGTGAGCATCTTCCGCGCCGGGGGCCTCCCGCCCGCCTCGCGCTACCTCTTCCTAGGCGACTACGTCGACCGCGGCAAGTACGGCACGGAGGTCATCACGGTGCTCTTCGGCCTCAAGGTGCTCTTCCCCGACCGGGTCTTCCTGCTGCGCGGCAACCACGAGACGGACTCCATCTGCCGCACCTACGGCTTCTTCGACGAGTGCAAGCGCCGCTTCAGCGTCCGCATGTTTCGCGAGTTCATCGACGTCTTCAACGTCCTCCCCGTCGCCGGCCTCATCGAGGACATCGCGCTGTGCATGCACGGCGGCCTCAGCCCGCAGCTGCGCCACCTGCGGCAGATCGAGAACATCCCGCGGCCGCTCGTTGTGCCCGACGAGGGCCTCGCGTGCGACCTGCTGTGGTCGGACCCCGACGCGCACGCGCCCGGGTGGCAGCCCAACGAGCGCGGCGTCAGCTACACCTTCGACGAGAGCATCACCAAGCAGATGTGCGAGATGCTCAACATCGACCTCGTCTGCCGCGCGCACCAGGTCGTCGACAACGGCTACGCCTTCTTCGCGAACCGGCACCTCGTCACGGTCTTCAGCGCGTCCAACTACTGCGGCGAGTTCACCAACAAGGGCGCCATGATGATCATGGACGAGAACTGCCGCTGCGGCTTCCACATCTTCCAGCCTCAGTACTCGCCGCAGGACCTCGCCTTCATCCACCAGCAGCAGCAGAAGGGCATGTGACGGCGCGCGCGCGAGTGAGTGCGTGAGGGAGAGGGAAGGAGGAAGGGGAATAGGATCGAAAAGTCGACCGTTTTTTTTTTGGGTTTTGAGGAGTCGTGGCATTCATGGGCATCTCCTTCCCCCCCCCCCTTGTCTCTTCCTCTCCCTCAACGCTTCTCTTTCGGACTGTGTCCCTCCTCCCCTTCTTCGCCACCCCAGATGTTATCTCTTCCCACATTTTTTCTTTGCCTCGCTAATATTATTATTAACTTTCGACATAATCGGAAACGTTTCTTAATCCCGCTTGCTCAACGCTAAAAGCATAAACAGAAAAATAAGCAAACAAGCAAGCAATGGTTACAGAGAAACACTATGATTGCCAGTTCTGCAGTGGTGTGTGCGTGTGTGTGTGTGGTTTTGTCTGCGCGGCGTTCGGGGAACTGATTCGCAGCCACCAAATGGGTGTGACAATTTTTTTCTGAAAAAGCAATCTCTTTAGTTTGGAGGCGCTGAACCGCCACATTGCCCTTTTCTCACAGCGGTGTTTACCATGCACTTTCTTGCGTCTTTCCGCTGCTCGCGCCTGACGACCCTGATCTCCTGCCCCGACTTCTTTTTCATTCCACCTTTATTTTTGTTCTCTTCTCCTCCTCTCCCTTTCACATTCTCCCCCCCCTCCCAATCCCACCCCTCCTCACAAGTAGAATCTCGAATACACCATGCCCGTCCCCAGCCGCCGCAACGTGCACCGCCAGCAGCGCAAGGGCGTCAAGCCCCACCGCCCCGACATCCTCGTGGTGGACCTCAAGGACCACGTGCTCGGCCGCGCCGCCGCCGTCGTCGCCAAGCAGCTGCTGCTCGGCCGCAAGATCACCGTGGTGCGCTGCGAGCAGGCCACCATCGCCGGCACCGAGATCCGCAACAAGATCAAGTACCTGCAGTACCTGCGCAAGCGCAAGCTGACCAACCCCACGCTCGGCCCCTTCCACCACCGCTCCCCCGCCGACGTCTTTGTGCGCACGGTGCGCTCGATGCTTCCCCGCTACACCAAGCGCGGCATGTCTGCCCTGCACTCGCTCGTCGCCTACGAGGGCATCCCCACCAACGTGCAGCGCACCGGCGGCCGCGTCGTCATCCCGCGCGCGCAGCGCCACAACTGCTACCGCAGCGAGCGCCCCTACACGCTGCTCGGCAACATGTGCAAGCACGTCGGCTGGAAGTACAGCGACGTGGTCGAGAAGCTCGAGGCGGCCCGCAAGGAGAAGTCCGCGCGCCACCACGCGAAGAAGGAGAAGCTGCGCAACGCGTGGAAGGACGCGCGCAAGGCGGCGCTGACGAAGATGCCCAAGCACAACGTTGAGGTGCTCAAGAAGTTCGGCTACGCGTAAGGAAAACGGAAAAAAGAAAGAAGAGGAGCTTGCTCTCGGAGCCTGCTCTCCATTTTACTTTTCTTCTTTTCTTTCCGCGACTGGGGGGATAGCAGTACTAATAGAGAAGCAACACAGTAGAACAAAGGGAGGAGGGAAAAAGAAATAAGCGCGGCCACTTTTGCTACGCTGTTTTTCATTCTCTTTTCTTATATTGTCGTTGTACGTGTGCTTTTTCTTTTTGCTCTGCTGCTTTCCCCACTGAACGCGCGCAACTGACCATTTTCGAGATGATATGAATCTTTTTATTTGACTCATTTCTTTTATCATTTACTCCTCAAATCAAAAAAACAACAACAAAAAAAAAACAACAACGAGCAAGAAAACTAATTAATGAAAGGCGGACGATACGCCTCCGCGACAAAGTGCTGTACCTTGAAATGGAACAGGTGCACTTCCTCGCCTGAGATATGTGTGTGGCAAATGTCGTTGTGTGTGTGTGTGTGTGTGTGTGGCTATTCCTCTATTCATAGCGCGCACCGTTTTGTGTCTCATGTTTTTTTTCTTCTCTTTTCCTCTCCTCGATGTACGGCAGGATGGTTCAGATGAAGGAATGCCGCGTGCAGTGTGCAGCTTTATCCCACTCATCACTTTTTTTTATCGTAGTAGTGACTGACTTCACTCATCCCCCCGCCCCTCCCCACCCGCTCACATTCCACTCTCATTCTTTATTCTGCAAGGAACATTAACCAACTTGAAGAAGCTGAGGTATTTTGCCCAGCTGTTTTATCATCGGTGCGTTTAGAATTTTCTTCCCAGCATCACCTGAACACTGATAGAGCCATTAGTTGACACACACACACACACAGCACCAGCAACCATCTTATCAGTAAGCACACACACACACACACACACACACACACACCATGCAGCGCACACTAGGTGTCAAGTCACAGAGAGACGAAGGCGGCAGCAGCAGTGCCGGCGGCGGCGGTGCGTCCCCCGCTGGCCGGCGCCGCCGCCCCCGCCGCCGGCAGCCGCCCCCCGGGCAGCCAGCTGCCGCGGCTGACGCTGGCGAACCTGTCGACGTTTGCGACGCGCGAGAAGCCGCTGCCGCCGGACGCCGACACCGCCAAGGCGATCCACACGCGCCTGCTGCAGTTCAGCGACCCCGTGCGCTTCGCGTGCGCCAAGTGCCGGCGCGACAACATCGAGAGCGACTGCGTGGCGGTGGACGCGACGAGCCGGGTGATGCTCTGCACGCGCTGCTTCGCGCGCCTGGTGCGCCCCCGCACTTACCGCCCCACGCGCGTCGTCCCCTTCCCCTCGCTGCTCTCGTGGCTGCAGTACCGGCCCGCGGAGGCCGCCGACGCCGTCAGCGCGGACGTCCTGCAGCGCCCCGGGGAGGCCGCCGCGCCGTCCGAGAGCCGCGTCGCCGCCCCGCGCATCGACGGCGGCCGCGCGACGCCGCTGGACCGCCTCCCCGCCATCGCGACCCGCACGCTCCCCACCGCCGCCCCGCCCGGCTCCCGCGCCTACCAGCAGCAGCAGCAGCACCGCGGCGGGGGCGGCGGCGCGGGGCGACGCGGCGGCGGCGGCAGTGTGAGCGCCGGCCACTCGGGGCCTCTGAGCGCGGCGGCGAGCGGGGCGCTGGAGGCGCCGGAGGAGACGCACCCGTGCCTGCGGGTGTGGGGCTTCTGCGAGCACGGCGCGACGTGCCACTTCCGCAACGCCCCGCGGCGCCTCTGCCTCGCGTACCTCATGGGCCTCTGCGACGGCAGCGGCGCCAACGGCTGCGCGCTCACGCACGAGGCCGCGTACCGCCTGCCGGAGAGCGTGCCGCCGCACCCGGCGACGCTGTACCGCGGCGACCTGCAGCGCGAGGAGAGCGAGTGGGCGCACTGGGTCGCGGCGCGCAAGGCCAGCACCAACAGCGCCGAGTGGCAGCTGTGGAACAACGGGCCGATCGGCGGTCTCGTGCACCAGTACATTCCCGCACAGAGGCCGCCTCCGCCGCCGCCCTCCGCAACCGTCGCTGCTGCGGAGGCCGCCTCTGAGAACGAAGAGAAGCCGCCACTCATGGAGGAGGGGGAGGGCGATACGAAGGAGGAGGTGGAGGAGAAGGAGGAGGAGGTGCAGCTGAATGTCGCTGACATTCTCTCCGCGTTGCGTGGCATCGATCCGCAGTGATTACCTCTTCTCTATTTTTATCTGCGTGCTCCTTCTTTGTAATACTCGCTGTATCACACTGCCTAATTAAAACGCGTTGCTTTACACACCAAACAACAGACAACAGCAAGAACAACAATACCAAATTGCGAATCTTCTTTCAAGAGTGTCGACAAACGCGGAAAGGCCAAAGACACAGACGGAAAAAAATATAGTAGTACTTGTGAAAACGTCATCGTCTGTGAATACCATGAGATGCCGTATGAATTGTTGATTGACATTATTCAGATCAAAGAAAAAGGGTGAGGTAAACCTGGTCGCGTCTCTCTTCTCAATTGTTTCCCCTTGTCCATGCTAATATCCACCACTTGCGCACTTTCCAAAGGAAACCCATAGCATCACCCCAAATCTTTTTTTTTTTCATCGGTCAGATACAGCAGCACAGCTGCGGCTAACGTAACGGTTGAGTTTCCCTAAGGAGACGGGTTCACACACACACACACACACACCGACACATAGGTAAGGGGGAAAAAAAAGTAGACGACTGACAGACGCGGACATCGGAAAAGATGAACGTACCAACTTCTGTGAGGCTACTTCGCCCCGCCTCCTCCTCCAGTGGACGTAGCGTTGCCGGCGGGTACCAGCGGCGGCAGTGTGTGCGCCTGCGCCGCTGCTGCCTCACTCGCGTGCTGACGGCAACGACGAACTTGGCGAGTGTTGCCACCGCCAGCGCCACCCCAGTAACAGCTGTAGCCACCTCTCGCCGCTTCCAAAGCGGCCCTCACACCTTCCTCAATAGTAACAACAACGGGGGAATTAGTAATAACGAAAACGCCGGACGACGCGAGGGAGACGGCCGCTCGCGTCCCCCCACCGCCTCGTCGTCCGCCAACAATAGCACCGCCTACGCCGCGGCACTCGATAGCGCCGGTGACATGGACAGCAACAACAACAGCAGCAACATCGGCGGCGGCGCCTCCGCGGCCCTCACACAGGAGGACGTGCTGTCGACTCAGACCGACACCTTTCGCACCGCCCGGCGGGAGGCGTCGCTGCTGTCGCGGGACTCGCTGGTGCAGCGGCTCTACTCGTACAGCCGCGCCCGCTTTGCCGCCCGCCGGCGGGAGGAGGTGTACGCGGTGCTCTCAGAGCTGCTGGCGGCGCGTGTGGCGGCGGTCTCCCTGAAGGTCCTCAACGACGCGATCCACCTCGCGCACGTCGCCGGCCTGCACCGCACCGCCGTCGCCCTGTACCACGCCCGCCACGCCGCCGCCCAGCAGTACCCGGCGGCGCAGGCGGCCGCGGAGGCGGAGCCGCTGGCGGAGGCGGAGGTGGGCGAGTGGCTCGGCGTGATTCCCTCGGAGCACGTGGTCGACTCGGCGTGCGCGATGCGGGACGGGGAGGAGCTGGCCGCGCTCGCCGCCGTGTGCCTCGGCCGCCTGCGCCACGACCAGCGCCGCCATGCGCAACAGCAGCAACAGCAGCAGCGACACGGGGAGGAGGAGGAGCAGCTGCAGACGGACGACAGGAGGGGTGCCGGCAGTAGCAGCGGCCCCCGCCTCCCCCGGGAGTGGCTGAGCGCCTTCGCCGTCCTGCGCGTGCTGTGGCGCCTTGTGTACCTCGCCGACGGCCACGCGCGCGCCGCCAGGCCGGCGGAGGCGCGTCTGGAGCTGGCGCGCGCGGAGGAGCTGTGCGCCGCCGTCGTCCCGCTGCTGCTGGCGACGATGGCGGCGGACCCGGAGGTCGGCCGGGCGGGCGCGGACACACCGACGTCGAGTGGCTCTGGCGACGCAGGCGCGGCGGCGGCGGCGGCGCTCACGACAGCGGACGGCGTCGCGGCGTTTCTGCGGGCGGCGCGGCGCTGCGTCGCGTACGACGGGAGCGGCGACGGCGGCGAGATGCTCTTCTTCCGCCTCTGCTACCGCCGCGGGCTGCTGGTGCCGCCGGCCGTCCCGCGGGGCCCCACGCCGCACGCGGACACGCTGGTGACCGACACGGCGCGCTTTTACGGAAACATCATCGCGACGTGCGCCGCCGGGCAGCACGCGGGGGACGCGCTAGCGTACTACGCCGCCGCCCGCCGTCTGTTCGCCGGCGTCCGCCGCGCGGGGGAGGGCGGCGCGGACACCTCTCCCGCCGTCGCCGCAGCAACAGCGCCGCCGCCGCCGCCCGACTACCTGACGTACCGCCTGCTTTCCGTGCTGCTCGCCACGAGGCGCCACAACGCCCGCATCGTCGCCGTCGCGCGCGAGCTGCTGGCGGAGGGCGTGCCGCTGGGGGTGACGGTGTGGAGCGCGGTGCTGGTGGCGGCCGGCGAGGCGCGCGGCACCGACGTCGCCCTCGCCGCTCACGCCGCGGCCCTTGGCGCGCTGCGCTCCGCGGACAGCGGCGCGGCGGCGGCCACCACGTCTGGCGGCGGCGGCGGCGGCGGCGGGGGCTCGGCCTCGGCGGCGGGGGAGGAGCGGCACAACTGGGAGTACGTGCTGCAGACGGCGCTCAGCGCGCTCTCCAAGTGCGGCGTGCCGGACTACGAGGGCGTGTACCTGCGGCCGCCCGTCGAGGAGGGCCTCGTGCGCTGCAGCGACGACTTCTACTACGGCTGCCTGCTCCAGGACGCGCACCAGAGCGCCGCGCCGCTGGCCGCCGCGGAGGCGGTGGAGGCGCGCCTGGCGGAGGCGGGCGTCCCGTGGACGGAGGGCCTCGTGAACCGCCTGCTCAAGACGTTTCTGCGTGCGGAGGCGCCGCGGCTGCTGGAGGTGTACCGCCGCGCGACGCAGCAGGGGCTGTACCGCGAGGTGTGGCTGCAGCAGCTGCTGCTGTGGGCCGACCGCCGGCGGTACCAGCTCACGCAGGACGAGCGCGCCTACATCGTTGCGGAGGTGCACCGCCGCCACGGGAGGCGCAGGGACAGGGGCAAGCACAGCAGCACACACCGAGCGAACAGTAGTGGTCGTAGCGCCCACGGCGGCGGCGGCGACGACGCGGAGGAGGCGGCCGTGCTGCAGTCGCTGGGCGGCGTGCGCACGCACTACGCGCTGCTTGCCTACGACCTCGCGCACGACCCGTGCCACTACTTCCGCCAGCACGGGGCGCCGCCGCCGTCGCCGCCGTCGGTGCTCGACTCCCGCATGCACGCCTTTGTGACGCGCCCGCAGCACGTCCAGCGCGGCACCGCCGTCTGCCCCCTGTGGACCACTTTACCAGAGCCGTTTGTGTCGCTGGAGGTGGAAGCGTCAGGGGACGCGGAGTGGCAGGCGGCGGCCGCGCGGCGCGTCCCGCTGCCTCTGTCGGCGGCGCCGAATACGGAGGCTGGCGGTTGGGCTGACAGTGACGAGGAGACCAGTAGCCTCTCCGCCACCACCAGCAGCACCGGCAGCAACAACAACGACAGGGGGTGGTGGTGGTGGCAACAGTACTAGCAATGATAGTGAAAGCGATGACGGCGGCGACTCAGCGGAGGGGCCGCGGCGGGAGGCGTTCCGCGCGTATCTGCTGGAGGTGGTGAAAGGGCTGCAGCGCTCCAACAACCATGTTGCGTGATTTTTGCAACCCTTCGCGGTGAGCTGCCCGACTTGTGTTGCTGCTGTCGAGCACTCCACATCTTTGTCTCTCTCTGTCTTTTTTTTATTTTTGCTTTTGCGATATTCTCGTCACAGACCCTAACGAAAAAAAAAAAGAGAATGCAGAAAATAATGTCTCTGTTTTTGTGTGCTGGACTTTGCATTTACTTCATCGTCGTTTATGCGATTCTTTCCGGTGTCCTCCCTTCACTGCCGCGTGCGTGTATTGCTCTTCTGCATTCCTCTCACCACTTTCATTCTCTACCTCCCTTTCCTTGGAGCTCTACAGCAGCAGCAACAACACTTGCTCTCATTTGTTGTCTTTTCTTTTTCTTTTTCTTTTTGCTTTTGAATCCATAACAGAAGCGCACACACACATACACACATACATACATACATACGTAAAAGCACACGCCTAGCGTAAACAGCCGCCGTTGCCGCGCAAAAGCCATGTCCGACTTTGACGACGACGAGCGTCTGAGTTTCCGCGGCGACGACGACGACGACCAGGAGGAGCTCTCGCACGCCGGCAGCGACGCCGGGGCGGCGGAGGGCGGCGAGGCGGAGGACGAGGAGGCGGAGGAGCTGCTGGGGCACGCCGCCGCCGACATTGACCGCGTCGTGCTCAGCGGCGCCGCGCAGGCGGGGGAGGGGGCGCGCGCGCGCGCGTCGGCGGAGCGCGTGACGGCGCCGATGCTCACCAAGTACGAGCGCGCGCGGCTGCTGGGGACGCGGGCGGTGCAGATCAGCATGAACGCGCCGGTGATGGTCGCCATCGAGGGCGAGACCGACCCGCTCGAGGTGGCCGAGAAGGAGCTGCGCCAGCGCGTGCTGCCGCTCATGGTGCGCCGCGTGCTGCCGGACAACACTTACGAGGACTGGGAGATCAACGAGCTTGACATCGACTTTGACCGTCCCGCCGACGGGCGCTACAAGAACTCGTGAGGTGGAGGAGGCTCGGAGCTGCAGATTGTATGTGGGTCGGTTTGGTTTGGTTGGTTGGCGCCAGTCGGGTAGGATACTTGAGGGTTGTGTGTGTGCACCTCTGCGTGCGTGCTTCTGTATTCCCACCTTCTCTCTCCTCTTCTTCCCACATTCCTCAAGCTCATTCTTCCTTTCCTTTTCTTCCTCCTTCGTTCCTTCTTCTCCACTGTTTGCACCTGTGATTTCTCTTGTACACTCCGCTAATGGTAGATTATAACTTCTTACCTAACCCAATTGCTGTAAAAATAACAATAACAACAACAAAAACCAGAAAACATCTCCGCTGACAACGCCGATAATAGTCTGTTTCTCTCAAGAGTGCATCTTTTCTTTTTCGTGTTCGAGTGCTTGTGTTGTGATTTCTCATGCCGGAATCTGCTGAGAACAGTGTGAAGTGGGAAGATACTACTCTTTCAATGGAAGATCTATGTGAGAGAGGACGGCAAAAGTGCATATCTTTCTATGACTGGTGGGACTCTCTTCTCTTCCTACAGGCTCCTCGTCAATGGCCTTGGCCAAATGCTTCTCTCCACCGTTTCCCCCTCCTCACCACTTCTTTCACTTTTACTTTCGCTCCCCGTTTACACTTTCCGCAAGAATAGCTTTTTCTGCTGTGGCGTTTGACTGACTGTTCCGGCAGAAAGAATCATACACACCACCTTTTTTTTCTGAATTTGAAAGCAATTCGAACCCGCACGCAAATAAAACATACACATCCAATCACGCTGAAGTTGGTGCAAATCACGACCAATACAGAAGTCTACTGATCTTTGAAATACTCGCTTTTTTTTTTTGTCAACTCCACCCATGTCCTCTCACAAGCCGACTAAGCAGTGCGTGGCGCGTCTGATGAAGGAGCAGCGGACGCTGGCGCAGACGCCGAGCGCGCTCTTCGCCGCCGGCCCCGAGCCGGAGAACATCCTGCGGTGGTACTTTGTGGTGGACGGCCCGGCGGACACCGACTACGCCGGCGGGCGGTACCTCGGACAGCTCAAGTTCCCCCCCGAGTACCCATTTAAGCCGCCGGCCATCATGATGCACACGCCCAACGGACGCTTCACTACCGACACCCGCTGTGCCTCTCCAACAGCTCCTTCCACCCGGAGCAGTGGAGCCCGATGTGGGGTGTGGAAACGATCGTGACGGGCTTTATTTCGTTCCTGACGAGCGACGACGCGACGACCGGCAGCGTCGACAGCTCCCCCGCCCACCGCCGGCAGCTCGCCAAGGAGAGCCGCGCCTTCAACGTCACGCGCCTGCAGCACATCTACTCAAAGGCGATTCCCGCCGAGTACGCAAAGGACCTTGAGATCGTTGAGAGGGAGAGGGCAGGGGGCTCCGCCGCCGGCGCCGACGCCACCGCGGCCGCTGCTCCTGCTGCTGCTCCCGCAGCTACCAAGAGTGCGGCGACAAACGACGCCAGTGCCGGCGGCAAGGACGCAAAGGAGGCCCCGGCTACCCCACGGCTGCTGCCCCTGCGGAAAAAGCAACAACATCAACAGGAGAAACGGTCTCGAAGAAAGCAGCAGTTGCTGAAACAGCAGATGCAAAGGAGGAGGAAGAGAAGGCCGCCGCTGCTGAAGCCGCGCCGCGAGCGCCAGCGGCAGCAGCAGCCCCCGCGCCCGCGCCCGCCGCCCCTAACAGCGCTAACACTAATAATAGTGACGGCAGTAAGAAGGCGGAGGGAGTGCCGCCCGCCCCACACCGCTCCAACGGAATGGGCGCGCAGCATATAAAGGCGGCTGTGGTGCTGCTGCTGATTGCGATTTCTGCGTACTATGCGCTCTTCTGATACACCCAGAGGTCTCCTGTAAAGGCAATTCCTTTTTTCTCCACTTTACCTCCTTCCCTCTCTGTGTATGTTTTCCTTCCTTCTGCTGTCTAGTTTCTTATTAGTATTGATCACTTTATCCACTTGTTGCTTTAACATGCTCAAAGCAAGCTTTGCACTTTTACGATGGCGGAAAATACTGTGTATGAACGTCTACGCAGTAGCGCTTGCCGATGGTTTCCTCTCTTCGCGCTCTTGTGTGCTTCTTTTCATTGTCAGATGTTAGCTGTTGTTTTCACATGCTTATCTTCCTTGTGTTATTCATATTGAAAGAAAAAAAAATGTCATTCATTACCTCTCTTCCGTTGTGCTTCAGTGTTGCACTCTGTGACTGTGCTCTCTCTCTATTCTCTGATTTGCTATTTCTATATCTTTTCTCCCTCCTTCACTATTCATCTACGTTGTATTGACGGTTTAATCATCCGTATGTTCGTATTTTTTTTTCTCATCCCATGTGAATGCAGTCTTTTTTTTTTTTTTGCATGCGATTGCGGTATTCCGAGGTTGTCTACACAGAAATGATCAGATTATGATTTACTGTTACTTCTTCCCGCCCCCTTTACATTCTTGAGGAAGCAATACACCTCACTTCACCTCCACTTCACCCTCTCCCTCTCCGTTGCCTCACCTCCCCTCCTCTCACCAGTAGTAGTAGTATTACCCGCGAAGAAAACACCAACAACAGCTCTCTTTCCACCTAAAACCCCACAACCCCCACACCCCTTCCCGACGAGCCTCATGTTCCGCCGTGTCTCCTCCGGCATGCTGCCCCGCGCGGCGGCCGCGGCCACCACCACCACCAGCGGCAACAGCGCCAACGCGGCGGTCGCCGTGGCGCGCCGCCACCTCGAGCCGATGAGCGTGTGGTACCTCAGCTCGTGGTCGCTCGCGTGGTACTACTCCTTCTTCTTCTGGTTCCCCGTGCTGTGGGCCGACGTCATCTCGCCGACGATGGCCAACAACAAGCTGCCCATGCTGCACCTGTTTCAGGAGAAGCGCGCCGAGGCGAAGCTCCGCCGCGTGCTGGACGAGACCTACACCCAGTGGGACAACGACCTGAACGCCTCCCACATCACGGAGGCGATCACCCGCACCTTTTAAGCTCGCATGACGCACACACACACACACACACACACACACACACCACACACACACTGACACATTGACACTCACACTCGCAGACAGACAGAGAACGAGAGAGAGAGAGCGTGTGAGTGGTGAGTGTTTT
The DNA here is from genome assembly GCA_030347455.1 of Kentomonas sorsogonicus. Classification (NCBI taxonomy): domain Eukaryota; phylum Euglenozoa; class Kinetoplastea; order Trypanosomatida; family Trypanosomatidae; genus Kentomonas; species Kentomonas sorsogonicus. The sequence goes on along the minus strand of JAQOSZ010000296.1, from coordinate 819,320 downwards.
TTCTTTTTGTGCATGCGAGCTGAAAAAAAGGAAAGGAATGGAATGAAGAGAACAGTAAATTATAAATAAATCCAAAATGATGTCGAGACGGGGAGGAAAAAAAAAGTCCCGTCTTGCCGTCATTCTGTTGTAAAGAGAAGGAAGGGAGCGGAGGAGGGTGAGAAGGCGAGTGAAGAGGGAGGGCGGCGGGAGCGAAATTACTGCCCCCCCCCCTTGCTGTTCATACTTTCCTCTTCATCCTCTTTCTTTTTCTTCTTTTCCGAGGCTTGGCATATGGAAAATCCTCCGTTCTGATAAGAAAACAACAATAAGGAGAAAAAAAAATCCATAACAAAGGGTAAAGCGTTGCATTTGAAAAGAGGAACAGAACAGCCGATACACCGTATGCAAAGGTATAAGGAGAAATATTCTGTTCTCCCATTTCTCTTCTTTCCCACATAGTTTTCTTGTTTTCTTCTTTTCTTTTGCGCGTTTTCCCTTTGCTCTATCGTCTATTTGCGAACGCTGCTTCTCTTTCTTCTTTACCCTTTTCTCTCATGATTTCGCAATCCATCTCTTTATCATTATTCTTATTATTTTAGTAGCTGTAGTTTTTCGCTCTTCTTTTTCTTTACCATTCCACCAGTATTATATCATCGTTAAGTAGGGTATTTAAAAAGTAGACATCTGCGTAGTCAGAAAAACGAAAATAAAATGGAAGTAAAGGACCGTCACTCGATCTACAATACTTTTTTTTCTCCTTTTTTTTTTGATTACGCACATACAATGACTATCACATCCAAACACAAGAAACTAAATATAATGAAAGCAGTTTATGAATAGTGTTGAATTGACAGCCGTGTAAGCGCGTAGCAGGACAGTTCATTACTAAAGCTTTCAAGAGATGAGCGGCTGAATTAGATTTTTTTTTGTTTGACCACTTACGTTTGAGCGCCGAGAGAGAGAGAAAATAAAAGGCGTCAGAGCCTTATTGCTACTTGTTATGCCTCAGTTCTGATGTTATTACCACCTGTTGCTGTGTCAATACGCAGAACATCAATGACGTCGATCATAATTTGTAAAAATAGGTATCTCCCTGCTTTTCTGTGCTTATATTACTGAATTTCCTATCTCCTTCGTCCTCCTCCCCCTATTCCTTTTGTTTTCTTCTCCCTCATCGCTGCAGCCGCCTCGTACAGATTTATAGAAGTATTATCATAGAATCCTTTCCCTATCATCTTACAGCCATCAGACTTACTTTCAAGACTATTTGTATTGATTTGTTTCCCTTTTTTTTCTCCTCGCCTCCGAAGTCGAGAGAGACACCGCAATACTTGAAGTGAAGATATCAAGAGAAGTGTAGTAATAGAAATTCTCCACATTTGCATAGGAAACGCTTTAAAGCAAGTATCGCCCACCGACTTGGAAACAGCTTCCAAAAAAGCCAATAAAAACTACACAACACACAAGAAGGAAATTAAACCAGTTGAATAACCCAACACCTCTCCCCCCGCTCCTTCCCCCCCCCCCTTTCATGTCCTCTATCCCCACGCAGCCGCCGGTGCCCGCCTCCGAGCGGTGGTGGGCGGCGGAGTGCGAGGCGGCGGCGGCGGAGATGCGCGCGACGCTGGAGGGGCGCAGCGGCGCCTGGCGCAACGTGCAGCCGTGCGTGCTCGCGTGCCTGCGTCTGCTGGCCGGCACCGCCGCGCCGGAGCTGCAGAGAGGGGCGTCGGCGCTGCGGGAGGAGGCGGGGCGGCTGCGGCAGACGCTAGACGTGCTGCTGGCCGACAGGGACGCCAAGGAGGAGCGGTATACGATCGACAGGGAGGCGCAGGGGGACTGGATGGAGGCGGTGGAGGCGCGGCTGCGCAGAGTGGAGAAACAACAACAGGAGCAGCTGCAACTGCAACAGAGGCTGGCAGAGGGAACCACACCATTCCCTCTCCTTGATACAAACAGCGGTGTTAAACAGCCTCTTTACACGCCCACTCCTAGCAACGCTGCGACTGGGGTGCAACACCAGCAGCAACAACAGCAACAACAACAACAACAATTGTCACCGTCAACTCAGCCGGCGGCGTGCCCCTGTGAGTGCTACCGCTGCCCGTGCCATCGCCACAGACGTGTCAAGCCTTCACCCGACTTCTCCTCCGCCTCTCCCGCCGGGGGCAATCGTTCCCCCTCTGCGTCTTCTTCGTTTTCCTCGTCGTCGTCGTTCACTGATATGATGGCTGAAGAAGAGGCCGGAGACGGCGGCCACGGCCCCGGGCGCTCGCGCCACGCCAGCCACCACGGCGGCGGCCGCGGGCAGCAAAGCCAGCGTCCGGAGCCGCAACGGCCCTCCCGCCGCCGCCGCTCCGACTCACCGACGGCACGGACCGCATCCGCGGAGGCGAACGCGAAACGGCTGCGGCGGGAGGTGCGGCGCCTGAGGCGGCAGTGGGCGGACTATTCGGCGCTGCAGGCCGGCGCCGCGCACCGCAGCGGCACAGCCGGCACAGACGACGCGCCGAGTGCCCCGCAGTGGGGCCAGCCGGCGGTAGTGTCTTCGCTCCCTGCCGCCCTCACGAGTGGTGACGGCGCGCTTGTGCGGCTGCTGCTCGTTGCCGGAGGGGGCGGCGGCGGGGGGAGGAGCGGCCGCGAGTCCCACGGCGACTGCTGCGGCGTGCCCGACAGCCTGCTGGCGACGCGCGACGCCGCCGGCCGCAGCGCCCGCCTGCCGTGGGCGGAGCTGTGCGTGCTGAGCGGCGGCGCGTGGGTGCCTGTCGCCGGCCGCGCCCCCAGCCCCGCGCGCTCCCCCTCCCGCCGCGGCCCCCCAGCGCCCTCCGCGGCGCAGCGGCCCCGCATGCCCGGCTGGCTCGCGTGGCGCCGCCCGCAGACGGTGCTTGTGACCGCGGCCGGCGTGTACCGCGCGACGGTGGTGCTGTCCGTGCGCCACCGCACCGCGGCGGCCGCGGCCGCCGCCGTCAACTCCCCCATTTCTGTCTGCGTGCTCGTCAACGGTGGAGAGGTGGGCGCCCTCCTCCCCGCTGCTGCCGGCGGCTCCGCGGGGGTCACGGTGACGACCTACACCCCTGTCGCGCCCGTTCCTGCTGCCGCCGCCCACGCCGCAAACCCTGCCTCCCCCTCTCCGGGTTCTCTGTCCTCTTCTCCCACGGGCGCCGCTGCGATTCCGCGGTGGCGCCCGTGCTGCCCCGCGCGTCTGCTGTCGACGCATGCGCTGTCGCAGCTCGTGAGCCTGCCCGGCGGCGGGGCGGCGGTGGAGGTGTGCTGTCGCGGGGTGCAGTGCGGCCAACACGTCACCGCCGGCTTCCTTGAGCTGGAGCGCGTGTTGTGATAGCTTCGGTGGTGTGATGAATGATGGTAATACTTTTATTTCTTTTTGGGGTCTTTTTTTTTCGACTCGGCTATTTCTTGTTCTTCTCATGTCGTCTTTTTTTTTGAGGAGTAAAAATGAATAATGTTATTCTCCTTGGCACGCGGGAAGGAGTTGGAAAGGACACAGGGGGATGTACACATCACTTGCCGACTGTAGTTGCCTCTTACGTCCGATGTGCTTTCTTCCTCTCGCTTTTCTCTTCGTGATCTGCTGCCCTTTTATCTCTCACTCCCTCTTCCTGTTCAAATCTATCCCGAAACACACACACACACACAAAAAAAAAAAAAGCGATACACCAAATCATCGCATCTTCACCCCCACATTAACTATCAATAGCATTATCACCCCGTACTCCCGGCCGTAGCAAAACCATGGGCCAGGGTGGCGACAGCAAGGCGATGCAGGTCACGGCGGAGACGCTGATGGCGGAGCAGACGATCCACTTCCACGAGCTGCAGCACCGCCTCACGCGCCGCGCGTTCCGCAAGTGCGTCGCGCCGAGCACGCAGGGCGCCGCCAGGGACGGCTACACCCTCAGCGACGAGGAGCGGCAGTGCGTCGAGGAGTTTGCGCTCATGTACGGCGCCTTCCAGAGCCAGGCGTCGGGGCAGTTCCGCGGGCTCTACGGGCAGTTCCAGCGCGACATGCAGGAGAAGATGCGCCTCGCCGCGATGGAGGAGCAGGCGCGCGCGAACCTCAGCCGCGGCGGGTGAGGGCTCAACACGCGGAGTGCTCGGGTAGTGGTGGCTTGGGGTGGTGGTGGTGGTCAGTGTTCAGCGATCATTTTGTTCTTTTTCTCTCCCCCCGTCCTCTTTGAAACTGGCCCTTCTTGGACTCACGCGTACGTACAGGAAGAGACCAACTCTTCTCCGTAAGTTTTTCTTCCCTGCATCTGAAGAGGGGAGAGACCGGAAGAAAGAGAGACTGGAAGAGAGAGAGAGAGAGAGAGAGAGAGAGAGAGAGAGAGAGAGAGACAGATATTCACGTACAACTAGTTTGCGAGCTGCAACACCCCTCTTCCTCTCTCTCTCTCTTCCTCTCTTCGGCTTTTTCCTTTCTCCATTTTTTCCTTCCCCTCTCCCGCCCTATTTCCACATTGATATGCTTAACATTGTCTTTAACAGCTACAATGAATGATGACGAAACTACGGCAGTGCTCGAGAGGCCTGTAAGAACGTTTTTTGGTGAAGTAACTAGTGGCGGCTATGTCCTCGTAGGATATGCTACTGGATCGCGTTGGAAAACAGCGTTGTTTCTGTCTGTTTTCCTGTCTCTCTACTACTTATGTACTCTGTATTGCCACAGGGCATTTACGCAGTTTTTTCTCTTAACATGACGAAACTACAGACTATCTCCAAAACACTACGCCCTCTTCTTCTTCTTCTCCCCTTTTTGCATCCTCTCAAGTAAAAGAGAGAGGGAACATTCATATTCGGAAGTAACTCCCCCTTTTTTTCTTTTCTCTCTCCTATATACACACATAACAACAACAACAACAAAAACCTACCCATAGTGACTTTCATAGACTCGACTAGCTCGCTTTATTGCTTTATTACTATTACTGTTATTTCTTCTGTCTTTATTCCTGCTTGTCTCTTGACATATCACTTTATTTTTCTCTTCGTCTTCCTTTTTTTTTTATTTAATCTGCATAGAGTTACATCTTCTTCTTGTTTTTTTTCCCCCTTGTTCCTTTGCAATTCCCACCTCCTAGTTCACGTAAATAGAAAGTACGGATTAAAAAAACAACAACACAATATTTACGCACGCGTGTGTTTCCTCTTATCCTCCGGTATTGTTGCTGCGCGTATATTCCTATACGTACAAGCCACTAAATATACCTACACACACTCACTCACACACACACGAGTGGTTTGCCTACATACACCAAACACCATACAATGAGCAGCGCGAAGGCTGACACGGCGGGTTCGGTGGGAGAGTCGGAGATTCTATTTCCCGGGCACCACACCGCCGCCGTTGCCGACACAGGCGACTGCTGGAGGCGCGAACCCATCATGGCAACGACAGCTGTCGCGGAAAACGAGGAGGAAAGGCCCACGAGCATAAAAGCGCGAGCAAAAGCCGCAACGCCGCGGCGCCGCCCGCCTCCTCCGCTGTCGTTTTCCAGCCGCCGCCGCCGCCGCCGCTGTCCCTCTCGCAGAAGCTGCACGCGCAGCGGCAGGAGGCGACATGCACCCCTGTAGAGCAGCTAGCGGCCAACAACGGCACCCGCGTACAATTCGACGGCTCGGCCTCGGTGTGCCGACCCCAGCAGCGTCGGCCCCCCGCGTCCGGACCCGCCGCCGCCGCGCCGTCCTCCTACGCCTCCTTTGCCTCGTGTAGTGGGGCTTTTTGTGGTGGCGGCTTCAGCGGTGCCATCGCGTTATTTGGAAGTGACCGCACCAACGCACAGCAGCAGCAGCAGCAGCAGCAGCAGCGTTTACAAGAGCAAACGCCACGGCACGACGTGCGCCGCCCTAATAGTAATAATAGTAATACAACCACTAATGCTATTGCTACGGTTGGCAACGGCAAGCGAGGCCGCACGATTCACCGTCCGCTGCCGACTCGCGTGGGAGGTACGACAAATACGGGGAAAGCACCGCACGCTGGCAGTGCACAGTCTCTCCCCACTGCATACCCAAGCCTGAACACCACCACCACCAGCCACCGCTACCAACCATGCGGTCAGCAGCCGCCCCGCCATCGGTAGCAAGCGTGGTGGGAGTGGCGGCCGGCAGGCGCGCGCGGCGGCCCCAGTCACCAGCCATATCGTGGGCTATCAGTTCACCTCTACCATCCCAGGCGGAGGCGGCAGTGGCGACAGCGGGAGCGGGAGCCCCTTATTCCGCGCGCTGGGCACCACTGGCGGCGGCACGGGCAGCAGCAGCCTCGGCCTCGGGGGCGTGGAGAACGCGAACAACAATAACAACAACAACAGTAACAACACTGCCGACACACGCGAGGGCGTGGTGTACGACGGGTACTCGCAGAGCAGCGTCAAGTACCACCGGGGGGAGGGCAGCGCGCCGCGCTACTCGTGCGAGGCCATCTCGCAATTCAGCGCGCTCGACTTGGACGGCGAGAGCGTCGGCTGCCTGACGCCGCAGAACCTGATGCCGCCCCCGATGCCTCTGACCCGCGGACCCAACCAGCAACAACAGCAACAGCAACAGAACTCGTCGGCGTTCCCCTCGTCGTCGGCAGCGGCGGCCGCCACCGCTGCTGCTGTTGCGTGGGGCACGACGCCGCCGCCGTCGCAGCGGCAGCAGACAGGCAGCGGCAGCGGCAGCGCGCGACTCTCGCAGCTGATGGCCGCCCAGCCGCGCCCCTTCTGCCTGCAGCCCAGCTTCGGCGGCACCCCTGCCCGCGGCGGCGGCGGCGGGGCGGTGGGAGGCGGGCAGTGCCTGCTGGGGGCCTTCAACTCTGGCTTCAGCGGCAGTCTCGGCGCCGCGGACAGCGAGGCGGCGGCGGCCCTCGGCGACGGCAGCCAGCAGCAGCAGCACCCCTTCAGCCACCTCGGCGCGCGCGAGACGCTGGCGGAGGCGTCGCAGGCAGACTCGGAGTTCTCCAACTTTCTGACGCGCCGCATCCTGACCGACTACCGGGAGCTGCGGGAGCTCGGCCGCGGCTGCTTCGGCCGCGTCGCGCTCTACGAGGACACGCGCAGCGGCGCGCGGGTGGCGGTGAAGGTCTCCGCCGACGAGCGGCGCGGCCGCCGCGAGCGCGCCGTGCTGACCTACCTCGGGGCGCAGCCGCACGTGGTGCGTCTGTCGGCCGCCTGGGAGGAGGGCCGCCAGGCGTTCCTGGAGATGGAGTTCTGCGCCGGCGGCAGCGTGGCGGCGGCGGCGGAGGCGCGGCGGCGCGCGCGGCGGCGGTGGGCGGAGGCGGAGGTGCTGGAGCTGCTGCTGCACGCCGCCATCGGCCTCGACGCGTGCCACCGCATGGGCGTCGCGCACGTCGACGTGAAGCCGGACAACATCCTGCGCGACGCCGCCGGCAACTACAAGCTCACCGACTTTGGCTGCAGCGTCGTGCTCGGCGGCGACGGGCGCCCGGTGCCCCTCCCACCGCCGCCCTCTCCCCGCCGCCGGGGCGTCGCCCGGCGCCGTGTCGCCCGGCCGCCTCGGGCTGGCGGGGCACACCAACCGGATGGGCGCCGCCGCCGCGGCGGGCGTGGCGCGGGCGGCGGACGAGAACACGCAGGCGAGCGTGATGAGCCTGGAGGAGGGCGACTGCCGCTACCTCTGCGCCGACATGCTAAACGAGAAGCGCTACTGCATGGCCGGCGACGTCTTCTCCCTCGGCATGTCGCTCTACGAGCTCATGTCCGGCGCCGCGCTGCCCAAGAACGGCGACGCCTTCCTCGCGCTGCGCCGCCAGCTGCCCGCCGCCGACCTCCGCGCCGCAGGCTACTCGGACACGCTCGTGCAACTCGTGTGCGCCATGACGCGCGAGGACCCGACGCGGCGGCCCACCGCGCGGTGCCTGCTGCAGCACGTGCGCCCCGCCCCGCGGCTCGCCGCCCTCCTCGCCCGCCCCGCGACCCTCGCCGCCTGGACAAGCGCCGCCGCTGCTGCTGCCGCCGAGCCCGGCGCGTCGCGCCCCCTCCCGCGTCCGTGTCAGCACGACACAGAGACGCCGGGGGTGGCGCCGGCGCGGCCGTTGATGGTGCCGCCGCCGCCCGCCTCCGCCCTACTGCCGGCGGGGAAGGCAGCCGATGTCGAAACGACCGGCAGCGACCCTTCCCACTGCCAACGACAACAGCAGCAGCAGCAGCAGCAGTGGAGGTTGTGGGGGGTGGGAGAGGAAAGAGACGGCGACGAAAATGGAAAGACGAGCGCGAGCCGAGACCACGGGCAGCAACGACCACAATACGGACGGTGCTGACGGCGCACAGGTTGGCATGACGTATCAGGAGTTTCGCTACCTGGCGGCCGCGACCGAGGCGGCGTCGTGGCTGCTGTCCACCACCATCGCTGACGACGCGGCGGCGCTGGCGGAGCTGTCGGCGGATGTCGGCGGGGCGCCCGGAGAGCACAACGATACTGAGGGAGACACCGGCGGTGGCAGCAGCATGGACAGCCTCCCGCCATCGTTTCCCCCTCGCCCCGCCGCTCCCTCGCAGGCGGCAGCGGGTGGGGCTCCGGGAGCTACGTGCACGCCGATATCCACTCCCTTTTATTGACGCGGGCTCGGCAAAATAATGTTATTTTTTTCTTTTCCTCTTTTGCTCGTATTGGGATGCCGTTGCTTCTCGTTATTGCTTTTGCTTCTTTTCTCTTTAGGGCTCCTCATCCTCCAAAAGTGGGGTCAATTATTATAGAAATTACTGCACTCCCTCCTCTCTCTTCTTCTTCTCTAGACAACGAAATGAAGAGTGTTATCCATGCCGTCTTCGCTGTGTTTCCTTCATATATTTCTTTATTTCTATCTTCAGTATTTCCTTCTTTTCGGCTAGAAAGATCAAAGAAAAATGCTTCACTTTTTTTTTTTTAACATTTTGCACAGGTTTTTTCTTCTCCAGTTTTCTGATACAACAAATTAAATTACTGCTTGGGTGTGCATGTCTGGAAACGCAACGAGCGGTGTATGTGCTGAGAGGGATAGTCTTTGAAATACTAAGTCTTTTTTTTTTTCGATGACGCGATGCCGATCTCTTCCGTTACTATTTTTTCCCCCGGGGTGTGCAGAAGAATGCGACTGCAACTCTAAGCGATTATGCTTCTTCTACTTGCGAAACAGCTGCGAAACTTCATTGTTTCCTCTCCCCCACTCTTCTTCCTTCGCTTACCACCGCACTATTCCTCACTGCGTATCAACAGGTAACATCAATGGAGATGAAACACATAGAAACACAAAAGTGAAAAAGAAGAGAAGGAAATAATAATTTATCTCTAAGATTCACACTGGATAAAAACACACACACATATATATTTTTATATTCAATATACATATACATATAATCAATATAATATATACAGCACCACCACATCAGAACAAGGCAGCATCGCTTCCCGGCCAGCATACATGAGCTCACTAGGGAGCAGCGAGGCGGCCGCGGGTCCCGCCGCCGCCTCCACGCAGCAACCACCAGTGCAGCAGGAGAGGCGCCGTTACCACGCGGTGACGCTGGAGCTGGCGGGGGCGATGGAGGACCCGGCGGCGGAGGCGCTTTCGAAGCTGCTGCACCAGTACCGTCTGCGCTACGGGCCCACGGTGCGCGTGCTCACGTCGCTGGTCGCCGCCTCGGGCGTGGACGAGGCGCGGGTGTTCGGAGACCACTCCCCCGCCACCTCCGCCGCCGCCGCTTCCGCCGGAAATGGCACAAGTCATAGCGGCGCCGAGGGCACTCGCGCGCCGCAGACGGCTCCCGCCATCTTCTCGTCCCCCAAGTGGGCCGTCACGGCAAACAAGTCGATACCCGTCGTCCCGCGCCTGCACCGGCGCCTGCAGCCCCCAAATAGCTCCGCTTGCGGTGGCACTCCCAGTACGGGTGACAGTGCTGCCGCTGCCGCTGCCGCCGCTGCTGCTGCTGTTCTTGGCACGGCGCAATCGCCATCATCACCAGAACCGCTCGCGCTAGCCGCCGGCGACAGCGCTGGCGACACACGCACGAGCGCGCAGATGTTCGAGGACTTTATGCGGTACCGCTTCCTGCCGCTGGCGATGACGCACAACTTCACACGACCGTCGAATAACATCATCGGCGCCGTCCCCGTTTCTGCCTCTGCCGCTGCCGCTGCCGTGCCCTCAAAGCAACAACACGAGCAGCAAGGGGTGCGCGCAGCGGAGACAAAGGCCCCCGACTACGCCTTCTTCACACCCCCGCAGATGGAGCACATGAGTCGTCATCTTGTGGCGCGGCACTACGTCCACGAGGCCTCCCGCACGGCCTCTCTGATGGTGGCCGACACCGCCGCCGGCGCCGCGGTCATCATCGACCCGCTGCTCATCCACGCCGAGGCGTACGCGGAGGACTTGGCGCGTCTGGGCGTGCGCCTGCAGGCGATGGTCGCGACGCACTGCTGGGTGGACACTTCGCTCGCCGTTGCGGAGCTGCAGGAGCGGTACGGGCCGCACGTCCCCGTGCTGAGCGGCGTGCGCGACGCCCCCACCGCCGCCGGCACGGAGCTCCACACGATCGTCGTTGGCGGCGACATTTACAGCGGGGACACCGACGGTGACTCTAGTGCCAGCACCACCAACCATGCGCTGCTGCTGCTGCGGCGGCGGCGCATTTGCTGTCGCTGCGGCTCGTCGCGGCGCCGTCCTTCTCGCCCGAGTGCGTCTTCGCGGAGGTGTACGTGTACGGCGTGCTGGCGGCGGTCGCGACCGGCCCCGCGTGGGGCACTGACACCCCGCCGCGCGCGGACCTCTTCGACACCTTCCCGCTGCCGGCCGACCCCCGCCCGCCGCCCTCCAGCCGCTACTACGGCCTTGCCGCCTCCGCCGTCGGCGGCTTCGGCTACGGGCCCGCCCACGGCGGCGGCGTGCGGGAGGCGCAGCGGAACGCTGCGGGCGCTCTTCCACGGCCGCTACCACGCCCTGCGCGGCGCCCCCGCCGGCACCGGGACGGGGGGCGGGGACGGCGCTGCCGCCAGCCCCACAGGCAACGACGCACCGGACGCGATTGTATCTATGGCTTCTTCTTCTTCTCCCTCCGCGCTTGCTGACACCGCTGCCGGGGAAGCACTAGTAGTGGCGGACGCGCCGGCGCTGCCGCCCGGGCCGCGCGCCGGGGGCCAGTGGCCGGAGGCGGCGCTGCTGCTACCGTCGCACGGCGGCTACAGCCACGTGACGCCGCAGCTGGACATGTACTGGGCGCTCTACGTCGGCCAGTGCGCGCGGCAGCCGCACACGCTGGAGGTGCTGCTGAGCTTCAGTAGCCTCAAACGCTACGAGAAGTTCTACGACCTCATTCCGCCCCTCCCGCAGCCCCCAATGTTCCCGGCGCTCCGGCGGCACAACTACCGTCTGCTGCGCGGCGGCACCGACGCGGCGGCGACTGGCGGTGGCGCCTCCTCACCCCCCAGCACCTCCCCCTCGCCCAGCAAGGTCAGCAGCTTCCCACCCGTCACCGCCGCGCTCTCGGCCTCCGGCGCCCCCCGCCCGCCGCTTCTGGTGGATGTGCGGGACTTTGACGCGTACTACGAGCTGCACATGCGCGGCGCCGTGTGCGTGCCGATGAGCTACCCCGGGGCCGCCGTCGGCGCCAAGCGGGCGGAGCTGTGGCTGCAGTGCCTGCTGCTGCCCGGCCTGCCGGTCGTCGCGCTCTGCGACACGCCGGCGCAGCGGCCCGAGGTGTCCCGCCGCCTCGCCGCCCTCGCCCCCGGCGCGCCGTGGATCGCCGTGCACACGCTGGAGGAGGTGCTACCGGGGGCTGCCGGGATACTGGAGGGGCTGCGGGCGCAGTCGGAGGCGCGCATCGCAGCGAAGCAGCAGAGAGCCGCCGCTGCCTCCGCTGCTGCCGCCGCCGGCGGCGGGTGCCGCTGCTGCTGTGGGAACCAGGTATCGGCCGGAGGAGGAGGGGGCGAGGCGCAGTGCCACTCCTGCGTGCGCGCGGGCGGCGCTGGCGCTGCGGCCGACTCAACGGCGGCGGCGGAGACCGACCGGGACACCTCCGCGGCGCCCTCTGTCCCGCACGCCGCCGCCGTACCTCGTTGTCTCGAGCGTGTTCCGGGCGGAGGTGCCGGCGGGCGGGGCGGCGGCCCGGGTCGCGCGCAGCCTCCCGTCGGTCGCGTGGGTGCACACGCCGGACCGCTACCTGCGGCTCTCCGACGCCGCGTCGATGCGGGACAGCGGCGGCGCGGACCCCGTCCCCGGGCGCGTCGTGCTGGACGTGCGCACCCCCTACGAGTTCAAGAACGGCTCGCACCACCACAGCGTGTTTCTCCCCCTCTCGCGCCTCTGCGAGCTGACGGTGAGCGACTGGCAGCGCCTGCTCGCGGCCACCGAGGCGCCGCCGCCGCTCTCGCTGCTCTCCGAGGCCTCCGTGCGGGACTTTATGAACGACGGCTACTGCCCCACCCGCCGCCCGCTGTGGGACCGCTTCCTACAGGAGATGCGCAGCGCCGCCGCCCTCACCACCGTCGGCGAGGAGGAGGAGGGGGGAAGGGGGAGGGGGGCGGGCAGACGGGCGCCCCAGAGAATCCGCAGCAGCAGCAGCAGCAGCAGCAACAACGGCAGCAAGGGAAGCGACATGGGAAGCGCCAAAAGAGGGAAACGCCAGACGGTAACACTATTGATACGAACAGTGCTTCACCCAGCGGCAATAACGACACACAGCAACGGCAACCGCAGCAGCAGCAGCAAAGCCCCCCAATCGGCAGCAACAGTGGTGACAAGAACGCAAATAGCAGCAGCAGCGGTAGCAATAAGAAGCCGCCCTCCGCGGCCGCGCTCGTCCCCCCCGGCACCCCCACCGAGATGCTTCTCTACTGCGCCGGCGGCTACCGCTCCCTTGTCGCCTCGTCGTTACTGCTGCGCGCGTACGAGGTGGCGCCCCCGGTCGGCTGCTGCCGCCGCCACGCCTCCCCTCCGGACACCCCGGGGCGCAACGCCAGTGTCGACGCCACACACGATAGCAACAACAACAGCAGTAGGAACAACAAGGGTGGTGGTAGTGGTGAAACAGCGAACGACACGACTACCGCGACTGCTGGCGGTGGCGGCGGCGGCAGTGGCGGCGCGCACGACACCAGTAACGACGCTTCCTTGCTGTCTGCACCTTTGGCAAACGGCACCGCCGGCAAAGAGGATATCAAAACGATTTCTACGAATGCTAACATGAATAATGACGACGAAAGTGAGATCAATTGCGGCGACTGCTCCGACTGCGGCCATTGCGACATCAACAGTAATACCAATAATAATAATAACAATACTAACAGTCATAATAACACAGGTAATGGTAATAGTAATAGTAAGACGGCTAGCAGCAGCAGTAGCCGGTGCTACCGCGCGAGCGTCCCTGTGCTCAACAGTCCGTGTGGCGGCCGCGCGAGTTTCCCCAGCGTCGTGCCCCCGGTGGAGTGCTCCCTCTGCCGCCGCGTGCGCCTCGCCGACATCCCCGGCGGCGCGCTGCAGATCATGACGATGCGCCCCGACTTGTGGCGGGTCAAGGACCGCTCCATTATATGTATTAGTTGACCCAGGTAAAGGCGCATGCGTGATGTCACTTTTTATCGTTTGTGTGTATCTCTCTCTCTCTGTGTGTGTGTGTGAGTGGGATTGGGATTGTGTTTTGCGGTATTGAGTTTTTACGGCATTCACTTTCTCCTACACAGAAAAACTTACAAAAGCACACACACACACACACACACACACACACACAACACAAACACACAAGTATTCACGCGTGCGCCTTGACTAGGCCCTCAACCTCTTCCCCGATCTTTTTATTCTTCCTTTTATTCTTCTTTACTCCTTTTTAAATTCTTTGCTGGTACAGAGACAGGGAAAAAAGGATGAAAGAGGAAAGAAGGAAGGAAAAAAAAAAGATTTATTGTGCATTCCTCTTCACGTTCATTGAGACCCACTGCTATACCTTCTACTTGCTTTTCTTTCTCTTCCTCTCTCCTTCTTTCTTTTATGATTTGCTTCTCCTGTTACATTATAAAGGTATAGAAAGATGGAGAAGAAAGGGGAAAAAGAAAAGCAACGGAGGAAGGCAACGCAGTGCGTTTGGAGCTTTCGCAGCGATCGTTTTGTTTTCCACGGGTGTGGGTGCGCGGCTTTCTCACCCCCCAGACTCTTGATGATTTGCTGTATCTCTTATTTATATGACGCGGCTGGGCTAAACCATTTCACAGCTTCTTTTCTGTTGTGTTGAACTGCCTTTTCTTTTCCTCTTCTTTTTTTTTTTGTGTCTCCGTCTGCTGTGGCTGTTTTGGAATCGATCAAAAAAAAAAGGGTAAAGTAAATGCTCCTCAACTCCATTAACAGATTGTTTGCTTGGCGCCCCGCGGCTGAATTTACTCCGCTCCAAACGACAGATGCGTGATGGGCAAAACTAACAATCACACAAATATACGCAGACAGGCGCTTTATCACCGCGAATGACACTACTTCTATTGCTTTTTCTTTTGCTATCATCGCTGCTATTGACGTGGGTAGTAATGGTAGCAGTACTGTGAGTGACGGCGCCTGTTTTTCTTTCTTTCTTTCTTTTCTTTTGTATACGTGTGCTTTCGTTTGTTTGCCGACAAGGAGGATTTTTTTTTTTTTTTGCACAGGGGACCCCTTTTGAGCGCAGGTGCGAGCGCTAAGAGGACAACAATTAACAACTAACAAGTTACAACAAAAACAACAATTGCCGCAACAATCATATGGCAAAGAGAAGGGAGTAAAGATCGGGAATGACAAAATGAGCAAGCGCGGTTCATGACTTGTAGCCCTAGGACTCTTGTGTATGTGCGTTTAGGCTCTTTTCTGTTCTTCTTCTTCTTCACTCTCTGCTTTCTTTCGTTCTTGTGCATCTCATTTTTACTTTACTTTTTTTTTCTTGATCAGGTGTAAGCCTGAACCCACATGAACTGGGAACAAAAAGAAGAAGAAGAAAGGGTTGCATTCCTGTGCACATAGCTGCAGTTCCCTCTTTCCTTTTGGAAGATTTTGACTGTAATGTTTTTCGTTATTAGTACTTTGGACTGTGAGATTACATCCAATAGTGGGAAAATACGATGAGAATTAAGGACGAAACCAACTGCACACGTATGACAGCAAACACAAGCATAAGGGGAGGAAAAATGCCTACTACGATGCCATTGTCTTCACCTTACTACATTCTCTTCTTCACTTCATGCTAACTTCATTCTTCTCCTCTTTACTTATCTATTTCATCCCACAATGGAGCCCCGCAAGGATCACCCTTTACCATTCTTATTGTCTTTTTTCTTTTTCCTCTTCTAGTCGCAGACACAACTCTCTTACCCCCCTCCCCTTTCTTCTCTCCTCTTCTTTACTATAAGCTTTTCATCTCCTGACTGCGACTGTCTCACCCTCCATTACTTTTGCTTTCCTCTCTTGTCTTCATCGCTCCCCCCCTCCCCCTCCTGTTTCCTTCCCGCTCCCCGTATTGTAACGACAATGCCGCGCGACAAAAAAGACGAGACACCCACGCCGCAGTGCCTGACGCGCCTGATGAAGGAGCAACGCAAATTAATAGAGAAGCCGAGCGCGCTCTTCGCCGCCGGCCCCGAGCCGGAGAACATCCTGCGGTGGTACTTTGTGGTGGACGGCCCGGCGGACACCGACTACGCCGGCGGGCGGTACCTCGGGCAGCTCAAGTTCCCCCCCGAGTACCCATTCAAGCCGCCGGATATTCTAATGCACACGCCCAACGGGCGCTTCACACCGACACCCCGCTGTGCCTCTCCAACAGCTCCTTCCACCCGAGGAGTGGAGCCCGATGTGGGGGGTGGAGACGATTGTGACGGGCTTTATCTCATTCATGGTGGCCAATGACATGGCGGGCGGAAGCATCAAGCGGCCCCCTGCGCTGCGGCGGCAGCTGGCCAAGGAGAGCCGCGCCTTCAACGTCATGCAGCTGAGAAATGTGTACGAAAAAGTGTTGCCGGCTGAGTACGCAAAGGACCTTGAGATCGTCGAGAGGGAGAAGTGTAGCGGCGACGGCAGCAACAATAGCAACAACAGCAACAGTGAGGCAGCTGCTACGGGGCCTGCACCCCCGCAGGTCTCTTCGGCCAACCGCCAGCGGGGAAAGGCACCCGGGCGGGAAAAACAAAAGGGCTAATGATGTTGCGAGTGTTGCAGCTGCTGCTGCTGCCGGGGCTCCCAACACTACCGCTGCAGACGTTTCTCCCTCTGCCGCTACCGCTGTCACTGCAGCGATCGCCACCGCCGCCTCCGCCTCCGACACCAATGCCAGCACCACAGACGCGACGGGTGCGACAGGAAACAAGACGCCGGAGGCACACAAGGTGACTCGGGAGGAAATCGTCATCGACGATGACAGTCTGGTCGAGGAGACGACGCCGGCAAAGAAACGGCAACGCCTTGAGTAGTGAGTTTTTTTCTTGGCCTTTTTAGAGAAACCCTTTCTTTCTTACTCCTTCTCATTTTCTTCCTTTTTTTTTTGCGTTAGAAGCTCTTCCCTCTCTTTATTTTCAGTACTTTTTATGTACTTTGACCTAATTGTCAATTTACGAGCACTGCAGGGTGTTGGATTATGGTTATCATGCGCCTTTCTATGCTTTTTTTTTTTCTAAATGTGAGAGAGTTTTTCTTTCTCTATCCATTCTTTTCCTGCTGATTCATTTTCCCTCTGTCTTTCTTCTCCACTTGAAGCAAAAATATCAACAGCAACAACAGCAATACTATTCAATAAGTATAAAAGAAGCACTTTTTGCACAAGTGTCCCCCCCCCTTGCCAATTCTAAAGCACACTTATATATACATACACGTAAACACCTATACGCAGAGGAGGGAAACCGACAACCCCTGTTGTGACCTCTCAAGACAAACAAGATAACAAGGATCACAAAACAAAAGAAAAGGAAAAAAAAAGAAGAAAAATATCCTTTCTATTTTCAAAAACCACGCAGACCAATGACGTCCACCAGCCCCAACGATCTGGCGTGGCTGCCCGCAATCCTCTCGTACGAACCCTCCGCCGCCTCCGCCGCTGGCGCCTCCGCCCTTGAGGACACCGTCGCCACCTCTCTCCTGCCGGCGCTGCGGGAGGCTCTGGCGACGTGCGCGAACGTGCCCCTCGCCCGCCAGCTCGCGCACGCCGCCGCCCACGCCGCCCCGTTTGTGTCGGACGCCCTCTACACGCAGCTGGTCGCCGCGCTGGAGGCGGCCGTGGCGAGTCCCGAGTCGCCCGCCGAGCCGCTGCTGCGGGCGTTCCTGATCCGCAGCGCCGCCGACGCGTGCCGGGTCGTCGACGGCAGCAGCAACAGCAACAACAGCAGCAGTAGCGCTAATGGCTGTGCCGACGGCGCGGGTGGCGGCCTGCCGCTGGGCCGCGCGGGGCCCGTGGCGCGGCTGCTGGTGCGCGCGTGCGGGGCGGCGGCGGACAGCCGGCACGGCACCGTCGCCGACATGGTGCAGGCGCGGCGCCTCGCCGTGCCGGCGCTGCTGCAGCTGGAGCCGGCGGCGGCCATCGCGGCGCGCGTCGTCGCCCCGCGCTGGTGGAGATGCTCGCGGCCCCCGGGCAGGGCCCCGCCGCCGCGCGCGGGCTGTGCGAGGCCATCGTCTCGAGCCCGGAGGCGACGCCGGCGGTGTGGGGCGGGCTCGCGGACGGGCTGCCGGCGCTCGCGGCCGCCGACGCGGGCCTGGCGCAGTGGCTGGAGGGGCGCCTGCACGAGTGCTGGCCGGCGGGCGACCTCGCCGCGCGCCGCCGGTGGGCGGCCGTCACGCACTGGCACGCGACCCACGCGGCGGCGGCGGCGGCTCCCGCGACGCGCGAGGAGTGGCTTCAGGGCGGCCTGCGCAGCGACGCCGCCGCCGCCGTGCTGGCCCTGGGCAAGCCGCACGCTGCTGGCGGTGGAGGCCGCGGCGGCCGCGGGCCGTCCCCCGCCTCTGTGCCCGCCAGCGCCGTCGCGTCGGCCCCGGAGGGCTGTGCGGAGGGGCTGGCGCGTCTGCTGCTGTACCTCCACCACGGCGCCGCGCGCTTCGCTGCCGCAGCGCCCGACGCAGATGAGGCGGCGTCAGTACGACTCGCACGCGCCATAGTGGACGTCTTGGTGCCGCTGGGCCGCCGCCAGGGACACGCCGCGGCCGGCGCGCTGGCGGCGCTGCTGCTGCGCGGGGCGGGCCCCGAGGCGTGCGGGGTGTCTGCCGCCGCCGCCGTCCCCCTGCCGACACTGGAGTGCGTAGTGTACGCCGCGGCAGCGCTGACGCCGCCTCCGCCGCCGCCGCCCGCCGCCACGCTGCCCCCCGCCCTCGCCGGCGCGCAGGTGGCGGCGGAGGAGGGCCCCGCGACGCCTGTGGAGCCTCCGCCGTCGCCGGTGACGCCCGGCCCGCCGCCGCCGGCCGCCGCCCCGGAGATGTTGGCGCTCAACGCGGCCCTCGCGGCACCGCTGCGCGAGCTGCACTGCCGCCTGCGCGTTGCTGCCACCGCACCTGCGCCGGCCGCCGTCGCCGCCGCCGCCACTGCTGCTGCTGGCACTAGCGCGTCCGACAGTAACGACGGCGCTGCTGCTGTTACTGCTGCTACTGCTACTGCTGGTGCTGCTGTTACTGCTGCTACGACCGCCACCGACAGTGTGGCCGCTACCGCAGTGGCGCCTGCGAGCTCGAGCGAAGAGGAGCAACAGAAACAACAACAGCAACAACAGCGAAAGGAGAAGAGGGAGCGGGAGCAGCAGCTGTCGGTGGTGGCGTCACTGCTGACGCTGCTGGAGTGGGACGGGGCGGCCGCCAGCGCGCGCGGCGCCGTCCGGCGTCCTCCCAGCTGGCGCAAGGGTGACAGCAGCAATAGCGGCGGCCGTAACAATAGCCATCGCGATGGGAGCAGAGGCCGGCGGCAGCAGCAGCAGCATCAAAAAGCACCGCACGGTGAGAGTCGGCGCCCTAACAATGGTAACAACACTAGTGGCGGTGGCGGCGGCGGGCGCCTCGGCCAGAAGCGTGGCCGCTCCCCACCTCACCAGGGACACCGTAATGGTAATAACAATAATAACAACAGCAATCGCAGCCGTAGCCGCAACAATAACAACGGCGGTGGTAGCGGTGGCCACCGCAATAATAATAACGGAGGCGGCGGAGGGCGGCGCAGCGACAGCAGCAGCGGCCGCAACCAGCGCCGTCGTTACCGTTAGCGCACACACACACGCATACACAAACACATCTAAAATCGTCGTGACTTCGTCCTCTTTTCTACCAAGTCAAAGATATTTTTTTTCCTTCTTTCTTTCTGTGTCCTCTCTGTGTCTCGCTTGGAACGCGACGAGCTTTGGTGCCTGTAATCATTTCCACCATTTTTTACTTCTCATATGCTCCTTTTGATTACGCACACATATGTATCGCCACTGTACTCTTTTTTCTTTTTGCTGATAAACACAATTGGTAAACGTTATTTATTATATGAATGGTAAGTGACAACATCCTGAAAAAAATAATAATAATCCATCTTGAGAGAATGATGGGGTGAAGTGATACAGAGCAGTATTGTATGAGTCAAGAATGATTTCTCTTGTATGTTTTTTTTTTTTTTTTTACAATACTTATTACCCTTCCCTCAACATGACGCTTTGAAACCTATCATTTAATTTGCTTGCATAACGGTCACTTCCGTTTTCTTCCCCCTCCCCTTTCTCTCTCATAACTTCTCCCTTTCAGCAAGTCAGAAAGAAAGAAAGCAAAAACGTAGAAGAACAGTTAAGGAGACACCTGTTTTTTTTTTTTCGTTTCCCACTTCATTTCAACTAGACAACGTTATTTGCCTCCCATTCGTGAAGAGTACTTTTCTATATAACTTTACTGCTGTCACCTCCTCCTTCTTTAACCTTTCCCTTTTATACATCTTAACACCTTATTCTTCCTTACCGCACAAATGAGGCGTCTCCTGGCGCGTCCTTTGATTTCCGAAGGTTTTGCAGGACCCGCGAGCGCTCTCGCTCCGCCCTCCTCCTCCTCTTCCTCCGCTTCCCTCGGCAGCGCCTCGCCGGGTATAGCAACAGCCCGGCCGCCCTCTAATACGAACGGCGCCACATCAGCCACTGGCAGCACTACGCACAACCGCCGCCACCAGCGCTGCTGCTACCGCTGCTATTCGTCCTGCGCCTACCGCCGCTGCCCCCGCCGCTACCTCTCCACCACCAGCAACAGCAGAGCAACCGCCGCCGCCACCGCCGCCGCTACCTCTGCAGACAGCGGCACTGGCAAGAAGAGCAACTCCCCTCAAAACAACAACACCGCCAACAACAACGCTTCTGCTTCCCGCCCGCGTTTTCTCACCCCTGCCGCCGCCGCCCCCTCTACCACCAACACCAACACCGCCGCCTCCGCCACTTCCGGTGCAGCGTGGGACAGCCTCGAGGGCCTGATGGTGTCTCTGCGGCTGCGGGACCCCAAGGACGTGTTCGAGTCGAAGCCACTCGCCATCGGTGAGCTCGTGGAAAAGGTGTCCGACTCGACGTACGTGATGCGCATCCCGCACCCGGCAAAGTCCAAGTCCAAGTCAACGTCGTCGTCGTCGCAGCAAAACAAGATGGGCGGCAGCGGCGGGCAGCTGCTGGACGTGGGGTGCCGCGCGCGTCTGATAGTCGGCGGCGCGGGCGAGGGTGAGAACGGCGCGGAGGAGGAGGAAGACGACGACCCTCTCGCGATGCCCGGGATGATCGTGCGCGTGAACAGCAACGGCACGTACACGATGCTGATGGACACCGGCGCGGTGGAGCTGTCCGTCGCCGCCGCGAGCGTGCGGCCGGAGGCGGCGCCGCGCTACCGCCTCAACCGCAGCGTCGGCGCCAGCGACGTGCGGCCCCCCGTGCCGACCAAGACGCTCTCCAGCGCCAAGTTCCTCGACGTGTTCGCGTGGCTGAGCCCGTGCATCGCGGACCTCGCCGACTGCGAGGCGGTCGCGCTGGTGCTCTTCAGCAACGGGTGGCGCGCGGAGCGGCTCTTTTTGCTCGAGGCGGAGGACATGCAGCCGGTGCCGTTCCTCCCGCAGCAGCAGCGCCTCGCGATCCTGGAGAAGGCGCAGGCGGAGCGCGAGCGCCACGGCATCGCGCGGCAGCTGCGCGGGGAGCGCGTCAAGGACCGCGACTTGCGCTACGCGCTGGCAAAGTACAAGGGGACGATCAGCTGCATCTCTGGCATCTGCGTCGTCACGTACGTCTTCACGGCCAACTTCCGCGCGCACCGCAAGCAGCAGCGCAGCTACCAGCTCAAGCTCGCCACCCGCCGCCTCCTCTCCACCGTCGGCGAGGTCGACGGCGGCGGCGGCGGGGAGGAGGGCGGCGCCCTTGGGAACGGCGCCGACGGCGGGGAGTTCGAGCACGCCGGTGGTGGTGGTGGCGCCACGGCGGCGGCGATGGCGGGCGACGACGCGACTGCCGGCGGCGGCGGTCTCTTTCCGTCTCCATTCTCTCTGCTGGGATCGTCCTCCTCCTCCGGTGGTGGCGATGGACACGGCAACGCGAGCATCAACAACAGCAGCGGCAGCGGCTCCTCTGCGGGAGTGGGTGGGGTGACTGGCGGCCATCAGCGCAGCCGCGACGCACGCCGCGTCATCACCAACGACAACCACACGGAGATTGTGTACATTCACCGGCGCCACGCGACCAGCGCGACGGGCGGCGGCCGCAGCGTCACAGGCGACGAGGGCCCCGGCGGCGGCGGCAGCGGCAAGAGCCAAAACAATAGAGGCGGCGATCAACATTACGGCGACGACGACGACAGCGACGGCGACGCGCTGCTGCCGCCCGCCGCCGCCGCCGCCGCCCGCCGCTCCGCCGCCGGCAACAGCGTCAGCGCTCACAACAGCACCGGCAGCAACAACAGGGGAAGCAAACGCGACGCTTCCTCCGCCTCCGCTGCTGCCTCCGGCGGGGCAGGCGGCGGCGGCGGCGGCGGCGGCGGCAGGCACACGGGGCTGTTCCACAACCACCAGCCTAATGGCAGCGCGGGCGCGACCGCCGGTGGTGGTGGCCGCGGTGGCGGCGTGGGGGCGCCCAACACGGTGCGGCGCGCGCGGCAGGAGCGGCGGGTGCGGGCTGTGGTGTCGCGCCTCGACTTGGCGCACCCGCGCATCATCGTCTTCACCGGCTTCGAGGGGAGCGGCAAGACGACGGTGGTGCGCGAGGCGCTCGGCAACGACGCAGTGCCGTCGCTCTTCGTGGACGTCGCGGCCAGCGAGGACCCCCTGCGCTGCGTCGTCAAGGCGCTCGGCATCAGCAACACCGACGTCTGCGGGGACCTGCTGGACTTTGTCGCCGACGCGTGCCGCGCCGCCACCGCGCAGCACCCGCGGCGCCGGGCGCCGGTCATCTCGGTGAAGCTGCACCCCGGCTGCAGCGTGGAGCGGGCGCACAAGATGGCCATGGCGCTGATGAGCGACCGCCGCGCGTGCCACGTGTGCCTGGAGGTGCCGCTGGAGCTTCTGACGCCGGAGAGCGTCGCGCTGCCGCGCCTCGACTTCTACACGGTGCCCAACTTCAGCCGCGCCGAGGCGTACCAGTACGCGCAGCACCTCGTCAACCCCGTCGACCTGGCCCACTTCATCGACGTCGCCGGCACCAACTGCGGCGACCTCGACGAGCTACACGCGGCGGTGCGGCAGCGCGGCGAGACCGCCGTCGAGTACGTGAGCGTCAAAGTGATGCGCGCGATGCAGCTCGTGGCGGCCGGCTACGCCTCGTGCAAGGCGGCCGCCGAGGCCGCCGCCGCCGCCGAGGCCGCCGCGGCCGCCGCGGCGCACACGACGCTGTGGGCCCGCGTGCACGCCCGCCACCAGCGCCTCCGCGCCGGCCGCGGTGGCAACAGCAGCAGCAGCGGCATTGGCAGCAGCAGTCTCGGCGGTAACAACAACAGCGCCACCAAGGGGGGGACGGGCGAGGCGGGCGGCCGCGGGCTGCTGCCGGAGGGGTGCGCGGTGCTGCGCGCGCTGGCGGAGGCGGACTTTCTGGAGGGCGTCTCTGGCGACACCGTCGACGACGACGAGGGCCTGGCGCGGCTGCTGGGCGACTCTGGTGCTCTACGACCCTGTCAACGACAAGTGGCTCTTCCGACACAAGGTGTACCACACCGCCGCCCGCTGCTGCCGCCTGGTGTGAGCACTGTGGGTGTGTGGGGGGGGGGGGGGGAGGGAGGGAGGCTACTCTCCTGCCTCGCAACCCCCCCTCTCTCTCTCCTCTCTCTCTCTCTCTCTCTCTCTCTCTCTCTCTCTCTCTCTCTATTAGATGGTGTGCCCCCCCCCCCCCCTCCCCTCCCCCCTGTGCGGAGGCGTGCATGCAACACTCAGCCACAGCTACTCACACGTCCATCTGCCACGAGTACATTTTCTCTTTTTTTTTTCCTCATCTTTTCCTTTTGCTATCTTTTATGAGTTCTCCATTCAACAATCACACATAACAACAACAACAACAACGGCAACAAAAGACACGAAGAGAAGCAATAAACGCCGACTCTTCGTTCTTGTTCTTTGCCATCATTGCGCTGGGGCTCATTACTGTGCAAAACCTCCTCTGAACAAAACTCACGTATGACGGAATGGATTATTTTCTGAGGATCAAAAGGACTGATTGCCTACGGTTCATCACGAATGCCTTTTCTATTCTTCAAATTCTCACAATCTTTTTCTCATTTTCTTTCTTCCTTTTCTGCTTTTCCTAACACTTTTTCTATATAGAAAATCTGGCTACTACTACAACGACAACAACCACTCTCTTTCTTTTTTCTCTTTCTTGCTTAGAATTATTTTCTGTTTATTTTCCCCCTCTTTGGACAAGGAAAAAAAAAAGTAAAAAAAAAAGTGCAATTCATATAACCAAACTACATCGCTCCATTTTTTCTTAAACGTACAATTTTTCCCTCCCAGAAGTTAGTAAAACTATAATATCACTAATATCAGGTCATCTTTATTTCCCAAAGATACGTGACAAGAGTATTCCAGAAATAATAAAAATAGTAAAAAAAGAAAAAAAAACCATCAACAACATCAACAAGGGAAAAAACTTAAACGAAGAGTAGCTACCTAAATAACTTGAGAAACAGTAATATAATCAAAACAGCAACAACGACGGCAAGAGCAACGGCATTGCTATCAAGAGCCAAGTAAAATATTCCCGCAGAACATACAACCGCTACAACAATAACAAGAACAACAACAGACAGAACACTTTAGCTCAAACAAACAACCGCCCTCTCTATTCAAAAAGCAACCGCCAGCGTCGCCGCCACTACCACCACCAAAAAGCAACAACAACAATAACAACAACAACAAAACACCCCGCACCCGCAGTCACACAATGGGATACATTGGCAACATCATCTTTGCGCTGGTGCAGTTTTGCGCGCTGGTGCTCTTCACCATCGGCACGCCGCTCGACCAGTTCCGCGCGCGCGGCGCCTCCGACGACTCGGACCCCTCTCTCTCCTTCTCCAACTCCTTCTGCCTCACGCTGTGGGCGGTCAAGGACAGCTGCTACGGCGCCAACACCCACAAGGCCCCGGATGTCTTCAAGGGATGCGGCAACCGCGCCGACTACTTCCGCGCCGGCGAGGCGTGCGCGATCATCACGATTGTGGTGCTGGTGGTCAACGCCCTCTTTGTGGCCCTCACCTCGTGCTGCGCGTGCTGCTGCGACTGCTTCAAGTGTGTCGCCGCCGTCATCCAGGTTGTCGGTCGTCGTCGCCGCGTGCATCACGTGGGGCGTGGTGGTGGACAACTACCTCAAAGGACGCAACGCGTCCACCGACCTTTCCGACCCGGCCCCCTTCCCCCTCGCGTGCGTGAAGCTGCGCGACTTCACAGGGGTCTCGCTGCAGGAGACGGTGTCGCCGTACGGGCTGCGGCTGGGCACCGGCTTTGTGCTGCTGGTCGTCGCCACCGCCCTCATTCTCGTCAACGTGTTCATTGTCTTCATCCCGTGCTGAATGTGGTTGTGCATGTGGGGTGTGGGGGGAATTGAAAAGCGGTGGAGAGATGTGGATGGGGGGCGAGGGTGGGGAGCTGCTGCTGCTGCTGTTGCTGCTGCTGCTGCTTAAGCTCACCTCTCTCTCTTTTTTTTTTTTTTAAAGCTCATTCTTTTGGCTTCCTCTCACTCGTCTCCTGCCTTTATCTATTTGTGTATCTATCAGTATCTGTCGTATATATATGCAGAGAGACAGAGGCAGAGACAGATAGAGTCAAACGCCTGTCCATTCTTGCGTTTGCTGGGAATGTGCGACACACGCTTTTGGTGACCGAGGAATTCATAACTTCTCTTCGGCTGCCTTCCCGTCCCCCCCCCTCCTCCACTCCCTTCCTTATTGGATCTTTCTCTGGCCCTCCTTTTTCTCTCCTCTTTTTCGTTAAACTTTTTCATCCCCATCCTCGTCTTATCCATTTTCTTGGCTTTTTTATTTATTTTGAGCACTCCTTCCCTCACCTTATTTTTTATTTTTTATTTATCTTCTTGCTGTTAAGTTTTCGTTTCTTGTCTTTCTTGGTGTTTGGAATGGATTCTTTTATAAACTTTCAGACTTAAACGCAGCTGAGGTTTCTCACTTTCATTTTCCTATCACTTTCCTTTCATTTTTCATTTTGTCCCCTCGACGAAAAAGAAAAAAAGGAAGGCGGGAAGAAAAAATAATGTTTTTTTCTCAGCCAGAAAGTGCGAGGATATGGCGTATAGGTGTGACAAGATCCACTGAAATACGCACAACAAACAAATTCTAACACCATTTTTCTTCTTCTCTCAATTTTTTTCTTCTTTTAACATCTTATATATATTTAGATGTTTTCATCTCAAACCCCTACTCACTAGCCTCTCTCTTTTTTTTTTTTTTTAAATAATAAACCCACTTTTTTTTTTGCTTTCTTGCTGTTTGCTCTTTAATATATATATTTATCTTATTCTTCATACCTTTCTTTCGAACCTTTCCCTCCATTTTCTTCCCTTCCTTTTTTTTTTGTTATCCCCACCTAAGTGTTTTCTCCTCTTTCTTTTGAAGAAGACTTCCTGTTTTTGTTGATGGTATATTTACAAGCGAAGGTCTTGCTAACTCTTTCTTTCCCTTTCCCTTTCCCCCCTCTCTTTTTTTTTTTTTTTAAATAAAAAGTGTTTACCTCCCCTTTTTTTCTCCTCACTTCATATATTTCTACGCATCCACAATTGTAACTCGGTGGTTTAAAAAAAAGAGAGGAACATATTATTATATGTTATAAAAAACTTTTTTTTTCGTGATGACTGAAGGAACAACTATTTAGTTTCTAGTTTATTCTTCTTCGTTCACTCTGCCCAACCTCTTTTTTTTTTTCATCCTACTTCTGGCTTTTTCTCCTTTTTGTTTTTCTCTTTATTACTAGCACCTCACCTTTTTCTATCTAGTAAACATCTTTTTCCTTCCCTCCACCCCATCTCTTTCAAAGAGAATGGAATAAATCGCTCAAAAAAAGAAACGAGGTGACTATTCTTCATTACTCCCCGCTCCTTTCATACGCATTTTTTTTCTTGTTCAAAGTTTAGTCGTTCCGAGTTTGTTATGATTGCTGTTAGAATATCAGATGGAAACAACACACAAAATGAATGCTCTTCTTTCTCCTCTCCCCTTCATCTCCTCCAACAGGAAACAAATAAAAGAAGCAACAAATCTATGGAAAACTTGACTCCCCTTTTTTTTTTGACTTCATCTCTCCCTGCGAGGAAGTATATGCATCTGCAGGCCATATTGTTTTGTATCACCAATGTATGCGGGGAAGGCAGAAAAGGAAAACGGAAGAGAGAAGCGGTGTGCTCGCATATACTCTCTGCAGTGACCCACTGGAACATTCCTTCTATCTTCTCCCCCCTTTCTCTCCCCCTCACACACACACACACACACACACACACACACATCTGTTTCTCTCTCTCTTCGTATCGGCCGAACTCAACCGCATTGCAAAAGTTTAGCAAAGGAAAAAAAACTTCTCAGAAAGAGGCAGTGTAAAAAGCAACAGAAGAAGGAAAGAGAAGAAGAAAAAACTACAGTATTAGAGATAGTAATCCAAAAAAAAGGTTAAAAAAAAAACGCTTCTTCGATCTCTCACCCCGAGCGAAATCACTATAAAAAACTGAATTGAAGGCTTGTGAGGGGAAAAGCAGAGGAATACGTTATACCCTCACACACGCAAATAGTCGGCAGGGAGGCGAGAGCTATTTTTTTTTCTCTCTCTCTTTCTCATCGCCTCACAATTATTCAAACTACTTCTTCTTTTCTTTTTTTTTCTGTTAGTTACAACAAATTTTATTTCAAAATTTTCTTTTCCCTTTCCTATATAATATATAGTAAAAGCAAAAATATAAACAGAAGAAAAGAAAAATAACACAATAAAAAAATAAAAGGAGAATAATCCGTTATTATTATTATTATTTTATTTTTGCAGATGCAAAGAGGCGTCAACAGTCACATGAGTGCCGCCGCCACCGCCAGCGCTGTAGGCGGTAGCAGCAGTGGCGCTGTCACTGTCAGGGGCGCGGAGTGCGCGGCGGTGGCGGCGGGGGATTTCTCTTCACAGCTGTTCTTCCTCATCTTTCGGCTCTCCCAGTCGCTGCCGGTGCTGCGGCCGCGGCGGCTACTCTTTGCCATCTCTACGCGCCTTCTTCTCGCCTGCACGCACCCCGCGTCACCCCTCTTTCACGTCATCGTCGTCGTCTGCTGCCGTCGCCGCCGCCGCCTCGCGGCCAGATGCTTCGTGCTGCCCCGCCGCGCCTTCTGTATCGCCGTCCGGCGTATCCCATTCTTCTGCTGCTGTTTTGCCCTCCTCACACGACGGCGGCCAGAGCGATAGAAAGGGCCTCGACGGCATTTGCGGTGCTGGCCAGCAGCGCGCCACCACCGCCAAGTGGGGAGGGCGGAGGCGCCAGAGTCTCTGCGGCCTTTTGAACCCCCGCCATGACGACGGTGTTATTCGACACGCACGCAGCCGCAACGGCAGCAATAACCGTAGTTTCAATAGAGTGTGCGGTGCTCTTATTGGCGGCGCCGGTGCTGCGGCGACCGCCGCCACTCTCCGCAACCCCGCCCGTGCGTTTTTCAGCCGTGGCAGCGGCAGCAGCAACACCGGCCGTAATGCTAGCGCAAGCTGCAGCGGCGCCAGCGACGGCGGCGTGCGCATTGGTGCGGCCCACGTGTACACCACCGGCGGCGGCGGCGGCGTCGTCTCCGCCGTGGCGGCAGCCGCCGCAGCACACACAGGGCACGCGGACGCGCTGGCAGGCGGCGCAGCCGCAAACTTCGCCCCAGACCCGCCCGGGTGCGCCGCGACGCTCCCCTCCGCTGACGCCGCCGCGGACTCGGCAGCGAGAATACCGGCACGCGGGGGCTCCGAGGGGGAGCGCGCCGCCGCCGCCGCCGCCGCGACCGCCGCCGAGTACCACGCCTTCCGCAGCCACCAGCACCGGCGCCCCGAGTTTCTGCGCGGCCACGGCCCCAGCCCGGCCTCCGCCTCCTCCTTCTTCTCCGCCTCGCCGGCGTCCTTCTCGCCGTCGCCCCCTGACGCGGCGGAGGCGGCGGTGCCCATGACGGCGCTGGAGGTGCAGGCGTTCTTCAAGCGGCCCCTCGTCGGCCTCGGCGTGCGCGCCGTCGCATCGGGCCGGGTGCTCGGCCGCGTGCCCGCGCCCTCCCCGCCCTCCGCCGACGCCGCCCCTTCATCCTCCTCTTCTTCCTCGTCCTTGTCTGGTGAAGCGGCCGACGCCTCGCTCCCCCTACAGCCGTCGGCGGTGCCGCCGGAGGAGAGGCGGCAGCAGGCGGAGCACCTTCTGGTGGCTCTGGGGCAGCGCCCGCGGCCGACGCCCGTGGTGGAGGTGTGCTCGCGGGTGCACCTGCTGCTGGGCAGCCGCGCCTCCGGCCGCGTCGTCGGCGGCGTGGTGGTGCTGGTGAACAGCGACGGCACCCTCGGCGTGCTGCTCGACAACAACAGCCTGGAGCCGCAGGTGCCGCCCTCCGCCGTCTACCTCTGCGAGGCGCCCCCGACCAACCCCACCATGATGCTGCCGCCGGCCGGCCCCTCCGCCGCCCTGCCGCCGGCGCACACGGCATACACCGACAGCGACCACAGCAACACGAGCCGCCTCGGCAGCAGCGGCAGCGACCCCGCGGCCCAGCAGTGGCTGCGCGCCTGCGAGTGCGCCGCGATGCGCGTGTGGCTGCGGGACGCGGGGGTGCGCCGCGGCGCCGACCTCGACCGTCTCTGCGCGGTCTTGTACTACCGCGGCTGGCGCGCGCCGACGCTGCACCGCCTGACGCCCGCGAGCCTCGCGTGCCTCGCCGGCGTGCTGCGCCGCAGTCCGCTGCAGATGGTGCTCGACAAGGCGCAGTGGCAGCGCGACTACTATGCCGACGTGCGGGCGCTGCAGGGGGAGCGCATCAAGGAGCGCGAGCCGCGGTACCTCGCGCAGAAGTTCAGCGGCTTTGTCAGCGCCACGTGGGCCGGCCTCGGCGTCGCGTCGGTGTTCCTGTGGAACTTCAAGAGCTACCGCCGGCAGCAGCGCAGCTTCCAGCTGAAGCTCGCCGTCGCGACGCTGACGGAGGCGGCGGCGGACTCGGCGGCGGCGGCGGACGCGTCGCCCTCCCCCGAGACCGCGACGAGCACCACGAGCGCGGCGAGCTTCCGCAGCAGCCGCGGTCCTCGAGCGGGGCGGGGCGGGCGGCGCGGCGGCGGCGGGCGGCGCGGCGCACGTGCAGCGCGCGGAGGAGGAGAACTGGGCGCGGCAGACGCTGCGCCAGATGGACCTCGCGCGCCCGCGCGTCGCCGTGCTGACGGGCTACCGCGGCTGCGGCAAGTCGGCCCTCTTCCGCGCCGCCGTGCGCAAGGAGCTGCTGCCGGCGCTTTTTGTCGACGTGCGCGGCGCGGAGGACACGCTGCGGTGCGTGCTGCGCTCGCTGCGCGTCACCAACGTCGACGCGTGCGGCGACCCGCTCGACTTTGTCTCCGAGGCCTTTGCGCGCGCCGCGCAGATCACCGGGGAGCCGCCGCTGCTGGTTGTGAATCTGCGCGAGGGCACCGACATGACCCGCGCGTACCACGAGTGCGCCGCCCTCTGCACCGAGCGGCGCCTTTGCCACCTGGTGATCGAGGTGCCGCTGGAGTCGCTGACCATGTCCAACACGTCGCTGCCGCGCCTCGACTTCTACACGGTGCCCAACTTCAACCTGCGGCAGGCCTTCCAGTACGCGCAGCACTCCATCGACCCCGTGTCGACCGCACACCACGCGCAGGTGGTCGGCACCAACTCTGTGGACATTGACGAGCTGTTCGCGGCGGTGCACCACCGCGGTGTGTCGGCAAGCGAGTACACCATCCAGACCCTCGCCAAGGCGATGCGGCAGGTTGAGGCCGCGTGCCAGGGCAGCCCCGCCGCCGCCACCGCCGTCGCCCTCCTCGCGCAGTCCGCCTTCGACAGCGGCTACAGCGTGAGCGGCGCGGCCGCGGTGGCCGAGACGCTCGCCTCCCCCGCGCTCGCCGGCCTCGTGCTCTACGACCCGGTGCGGGACCGCTGGGCCTTCCGGCGGCAGGTCCTGCACACCGCCGCGCGCTGCTGCTTCCTCACCGCCACCGCCGCCCACCCGGACGTTCTCCTTCAGCAGCAGTCCCGCGTCCTCCTGGCGCCCCAGACATGACATGACACACTGTCGGGGGATGAGCAAACCATGCGTTGTGTGTGCGTGTATCCGTGCGCGCCCTGCTTCATGCTACTGTGTGTCGCACTTCTGACTATTCGTCACATTATCTTTGCGCGGCAATGGAGCACTTCGTTCTTTCCTGTCACCAATTTTTTAGCAAGCGCTCCTTTCACCGAATATCGCTCGCGACGCGGCAACACACATGGACGTCGCCGGTCCGCGAAAAATCTTCATCTCGCTTTTTAGAAACAGTGTGTGGACAGTGCACCCGGTTGGAGACGACTCAATACATGTCCTGCCTGAGACCAGTTATCAACATATTTCCAAACACATTATTGTTGAATTACCTATCACAATCTTCTCCGATCCACCGCAGAGTTCAAGCCATCTAGCCACCTAGCTTCTAGCCACCCACTCTCCATCCCGCCTTCCAACCCCAGCTCTCCGGCACAGCCGCTCCCCGCGCTCCTCACCACCCACTACCCCACCACCCCCAAGACCGCACTCCCACACAGGACACCATGGGCTCTTGCTGCGGCGGCTGCGAGTGCAAGTTCGGCACGTCCATCTACGCGGTGATCATGCTGCTGGCGTTCCTGTTCTGCCTGATCGGGACCCCCATCGACATGTTCCGCACCAAGAGCGCCAGCCTCACGGCCAACAACTACTGCCTCACCATGTGGGGCCGCAAGGACAAGTGTTACAGCGCCAAGTACGAGGATGACCTCGGCAAGACGTACGAGTCGTGCAAGGGCCGCCTGGGGCTCTTCCGCTCGGCGGAGGCCTTCGCGATCATCAACATCTTCGTGTACCTGGTGGCGGCGATCCTTGCCTTCATCCAGCTGTGCTGCTGCCGGTGCCTGCGCTGGGTGTGCCTCGCGCTGTCCGTCTTCGGCATCACGCTGGTGATCTCGTGGGCCTGCATGGCGGCGGTGTACAACACCCGGAGCGACCACACTAATGGCTTCATTTTCGACGAGTCGGTGTGCGGCCCCATCAAGGGTGAGTACAAGTACGGCGGCGGCTTCGCCCTGCTGATCGTGGCGTGGGGCCTGTCGATCATCTCGATCCCGTTCCTGTTCATCCCGTGCTAAGCGGGCGTGGGGGCGGGCCGAGGTCGTACATGCACCGGTAGTAAACTCCTGTCCGATAGCAGGCCGACTCCCGCTCAGCTCATGTAAAGACGAGGGTGCGGGCTTCCGAGAGAAGGCGGGGGTGCGCACCGCACGTTGCGACCCCCCCCCCTCCCCTGAGTGCAGGTGTGTAGAACGGAACGAGGGAGTCGAGCCGTGCGATTGGAGGCTGCGGCGAGAAGGCAGCGATAGAAAGATGCACCTATCTTTCGTTTCTTCTCTTCCCTCTCCTGCGCCCTCCCTGGCCCCTCTTTCCGCCTGCCCCAAGACCTCTCTCGGTTCCCCGCCCCCCTCCCCCTTCCCTCCCTCCCTTCTTGCTCTTTCTTTTTCCCTCCTCACCTTTTCATTTCATTTTGAACCTCAGCATGTATTTTTAGTATTCTTCGCTATCCGAGTCATCCTTTTTGCTTTCTTTTGATTCTCTTAATTCTTTGCTCCCTGGATCCCCCCCTCCCCTCCCTTCCCTTTCTTTTCTTTTCTCTTCTTTTCTTTTTCTTTTTATATTCAAATGAGTCTCGCTTTTGAGTAAACCAATCCCTTGTCCTTCGGCGCCTTCCTCCCGCCGTTTGCCGGTCTCACCGCTCTGCACGCAACCCCCGCTTCCTTCCTCTCCTGCCCGGTAGCGCGAGGTGGACCGATGGACAACGACATCGGGACTCTGGTAAAAGGTAATTTCTCGCCCTTGGCACAGTGGAATTCCGGAAAATATCTCGTAAATCTAATCATCATGTCACTTGTATGCTTCTCTGTTTGTTAACCTTTCGTTGAATCCTGAATCGGGCGGAAAAACAGAAGCATTGCTGGCTTCGCGCGTGTGTAGCGCGGCATCAACTGTGGCGCTTTGAATATCTTTGAACGGCTCGGAAGGGCTTGGGGTGAGCGCTGCGTGCCGCGCCACCGCTCGCATTCTTTTCGCTGCCTCTCGTTCTTTCCTTGTCCTCACCTGCTCTGTACGCGAAGGCACCCCTCCCCTGCCGTGCGCGCTGGTTTCCTCGCTGCAGTGCGCTGCTCCCTGTGTGTGGTCCCTGCCGTCCCTCTCTCCGTTGCCGCCGTGCTGCTGCCGCCGGCGGTCCTCTCGCCGTGGATTGCCGCTGCACTGCTTCCACCGCCCCCTCCCTCTCCTTGCTTCCCCACCGCTGTCACCCCCACGCAGAGTTCAAGCCATCTAGCCACCTAGCTTCTAGCCACCCACTCTCCATCCCGCCTTCCAACCCCAGCTCTCCGGCACAGCCGCTCCCCGCGCTCCTCACCACCCACTACCCCACCACCCCAAGACCGCACTCCCACACAGGACACCATGGGCTCTTGCTGCGGCGGCTGCGAGTGCAAGTTCGGCACGTCCATCTACGCGGTGATCATGCTGCTGGCGTTCCTGTTCTGCCTGATCGGGACCCCCATCGACATGTTCCGCACCAAGAGCGCCAGCCTCACGGCCAACAACTACTGCCTCACCATGTGGGGCCGCAAGGACAAGTGTTACAGCGCCAAGTACGAGGATAACCTCAGCAAGACGTACGAGTCGTGCAAGGGCCGCCTGGGGCTCTTCCGCTCGGCGGAGGCCTTCGCGATCATCAACATCTTCGTGTACCTGGTGGCGGCGATCCTTGCCTTCATCCAGCTGTGCTGCTGCCGGTGCCTGCGCTGGGTGTGCCTCGCGCTGTCCGTCTTCGGCATCACGCTGGTGATCTCGTGGGCCTGCATGGCGGCGGTGTACAACACCCGGAGCGACCACACTAATGGCTTCATTTTCGACGAGTCGGTGTGCGGCCCCATCAAGGGTGAGTACAAGTACGGCGGCGGCTTCGCCCTGCTGATCGTGGCGTGGGGCCTGTCGATCATCTCGATCCCGTTCCTGTTCAT
Source organism: Kentomonas sorsogonicus (assembly GCA_030347455.1). Classification (NCBI taxonomy): domain Eukaryota; phylum Euglenozoa; class Kinetoplastea; order Trypanosomatida; family Trypanosomatidae; genus Kentomonas; species Kentomonas sorsogonicus. The sequence goes on along the minus strand of JAQOSZ010000296.1, from coordinate 785,690 downwards.
CCCGTGCTAAGCGGGCGTGGGGGCGGGCCGAGGTCGTACATGCACCGGTAGTAAACTCCTGTCCGATAGCAGGCCGACTCCCGCTCAGCTCATGTAAAGACGAGGGTGCGGGCTTCCGAGAGAAGGCGGGGGTGCGCACCGCACGTTGCGACCCCCCCCCCTCCCCTGAGTGCAGGTGTGTAGAACGGAACGAGGGAGTCGAGCCGTGCGATTGGAGGCTGCGGCGAGAAGGCAGCGATAGAAAGATGCACCTATCTTTCGTTTCTTCTCTTCCCTCTCCTGCGCCCTCCCTGGCCCCTCTTTCCGCCTGCCCCAAGACCTCTCTCGGTTCCCCCCCCCCTCCCCTTCCCTCCCTCCCTTCTTGCTCTTTCTTTTTCCCTCCTCACCTTTTCATTTCATTTTGAACCTCAGCATGTATTTTTAGTATTCTTCGCTATCCGAGTCATCCTTTTTGCTTTCTTTTGATTCTCTTAATTCTTTGCTCCCTGGATCCCCCCCTCCCCTCCCTTCCCTTTCTTTTCTTTTCTCTTCTTTTCTTTTTCTTTTTATATTCAAATGAGTCTCGCTTTTGAGTAAACCAATCCCTTGTCCTTCGGCGCCTTCCTCCCCGCCGTTTGCCGGTCTCACCGCTCTGCACGCAACCCCCGCTTCCTTCCTCTCCTGCCCGGTAGCGCGAGGTGGACCGATGGACAACGACATCGGGACTCTGGTAAAAGGTAATTTCTCGCCCTTGGCACAGTGGAATTCCGGAAAATATCTCGTAAATCTAATCATCATGTCACTTGTATGCTTCTCTGTTTGTTAACCTTTCGTTGAATCCTGAATCGGGCGGAAAAACAGAAGCATTGCTGGCTTCGCGCGTGTGTAGCGCGGCATCAACTGTGGCGCTTTGAATATCTTTGAACGGCTCGGAAGGGCTTGGGGTGAGCGCTGCGTGCCGCGCCACCGCTCGCATTCTTTTCGCTGCCTCTCGTTCTTTCCTTGTCCTCACCTGCTCTGTACGCGAAGGCACCCCTCCCCCTCCATGCGCGCTGGTTTCCTCGCTGCAGTGCGCTGCTCCCTGTGTGTGGTCCCTGCCGTCCCTCTCTCCGTTGCCACCGTGCTGCTGCCGCCGGCGGTCCTCTCGCCGTGGATTGCCGCTGCACTGCTTCCACCGCCCCCTCCCTCTCCTTGCTTCCCCACCGCTGTCACCCCCACGCAGAGTTCAAGCCATCTAGCCACCTAGCTTCTAGCCACCCACTCTCCATCCCGCCTTCCAACCCCAGCTCTCCGGCACAGCCGCTCCCCGCGCTCCTCACCACCCACTACCCCACCACCCCCAAGACCGCACTCCCACACAGGACACCATGGGCTCTTGCTGCGGCGGCTGCGAGTGCAAGTTCGGCACGTCCATCTACGCGGTGATCATGCTGCTGGCGTTCCTGTTCTGCCTGATCGGGACCCCCATCGACATGTTCCGCACCAAGAGCGCCAGCCTCACGGCCAACAACTACTGCCTCACCATGTGGGGCCGCAAGGACAAGTGTTACAGCGCCAAGTACGAGGATAACCTCAGCAAGACGTACGAGTCGTGCAAGGGCCGCCTGGGGCTCTTCCGCTCGGCGGAGGCCTTCGCGATCATCAACATCTTCGTGTACCTGGTGGCGGCGATCCTTGCCTTCATCCAGCTGTGCTGCTGCCGGTGCCTGCGCTGGGTGTGCCTCGCGCTGTCCGTCTTCGGCATCACGCTGGTGATCTCGTGGGCCTGCATGGCGGCGGTGTACAACACCCGGAGCGACCACACTAATGGCTTCATTTTCGACGAGTCGGTGTGCGGCCCCATCAAGGGTGAGTACAAGTACGGCGGCGGCTTCGCCCTGCTGATCGTGGCGTGGGGCCTGTCGATCATCTCGATCCCGTTCCTGTTCATCCCGTGCTAAGCGGGCGTGGGGGCGGGCCGAGGTCGTACATGCACCGGTAGTAAACTCCTGTCCGATAGCAGGCCGACTCCCGCTCAGCTCATGTAAAGACGAGGGTGCGGGCTTCCGAGAGAAGGCGGGGGTGCGCACCGCACGTTGCGACCCCCCCCTCCCCTGAGTGCAGGTGTGTAGAACGGAACGAGGGAGTCGAGCCGTGCGATTGGAGGCTGCGGCGAGAAGGCAGCGATAGAAAGATGCACCTATCTTTCGTTTCTTCTCTTCCCTCTCCTGCGCCCTCCCTGGCCCCTCTTTCCGCCTGCCCCAAGACCTCTCTCGGTTCCCCGCCCCCTTCCCCCTTCCCTCCCTCCCTTCTTGCTCTTTCTTTTTCCCTCCTCACCTTTTCATTTCATTTTGAACCTCAGCATGTATTTTTAGTATTCTTCGCTATCCGAGTCATCCTTTTTGCTTTCTTTTGATTCTCTTAATTCTTTGCTCCCTGGATCCCCCCTCCCTCCCTTCCCTTTCTTTTCTTTTCTCTTCTTTTCTTTTTCTTTTTATATTCAAATGAGTCTCGCTTTTGAGTAAACCAATCCCTTGTCCTTCGGCGCCTTCCTCCCCGCCGTTTGCCGGTCTCACCGCTCTGCACGCAACCCCCGCTTCCTTCCTCTCCTGCCCGGTAGCGCGAGGTGGACCGGCCATGGACAACGACATCGGGACTCTGGTAAAAGGTAATTTCTCGCCCTTGGCACAGTGGAATTCCGGAAAATATCTCGTAAATCTAATCATCATGTCACTTGTATGCTTCTCTGTTTGTTAACCTTTCGTTGAATCCTGAATCGGGCGGAAAAACAGAAGCATTGCTGGCTTCGCGCGTGTGTAGCGCGGCATCAACTGTGGCGCTTTGAATATCTTTGAACGGCTCGGAAGGGCTTGGGGTGAGCGCTGCGTGCCGCGCCACCGCTCGCATTCTTTTCGCTGCCTCTCGTTCTTTCCTTGTCCTCACCTGCTCTGTACGCGAAGGCACCCCTCCCCTGCCGTGCGCGCTGGTTTCCTCGCTGCAGTGCGCTGCTCCCTGTGTGTGGTCCCTGCCGTCCCTCTCTCCGTTGCCACCGTGCTGCTGCCGCCGGCGGTCCTCTCGCCGTGGATTGCCGCTGCACTGCTTCCACCGCCCCCTCCCTCTCCTTGCTTCCCCACCGCTGTCACCCCCACGCAGAGTTCAAGCCATCTAGCCACCTAGCTTCTAGCCACCCACTCTCCATCCCGCCTTCCAACCCCAGCTCTCCGGCACAGCCGCTCCCCGCGCTCCTCACCACCCACTACCCCACCACCCCCAAGACCGCACTCCCACACAGGACACCATGGGCTCTTGCTGCGGCGGCTGCGAGTGCAAGTTCGGCACGTCCATCTACGCGGTGATCATGCTGCTGGCGTTCCTGTTCTGCCTGATCGGGACCCCCATCGACATGTTCCGCACCAAGAGCGCCAGCCTCACGGCCAACAACTACTGCCTCACCATGTGGGGCCGCAAGGACAAGTGTTACAGCGCCAAGTACGAGGATAACCTCAGCAAGACGTACGAGTCGTGCAAGGGCCGCCTGGGGCTCTTCCGCTCGGCGGAGGCCTTCGCGATCCTCAACATCTTCGTGTACCTGGTGGCGGCGATCCTTGCCTTCATCCAGCTGTGCTGCTGCCGGTGCCTGCGCTGGGTGTGCCTCGCGCTGTCCGTCTTCGGCATCACGCTGGTGATCTCGTGGGCCTGCATGGCGGCGGTGTACAACACCCGGAGCGACCACACTAATGGCTTCATTTTCGACGAGTCGGTGTGCGGCCCCATCAAGGGTGAGTACAAGTACGGCGGCGGCTTCGCCCTGCTGATCGTGGCGTGGGGCCTGTCGATCATCTCGATCCCGTTCCTGTTCATCCCGTGCTAAGCGGGCGTGGGGGCGGGCCGAGGTCGTACATGCACCGGTAGTAAACTCCTGTCCGATAGCAGGCCGACTCCCGCTCAGCTCATGTAAAGACGAGGGTGCGGGCTTCCGAGAGAAGGCGGGGGTGCGCACCGCACGTTGCGACCCCCCCCCTCCCCTGAGTGCAGGTGTGTAGAACGGAACGAGGGAGTCGAGCCGTGCGATTGGAGGCTGCGGCGAGAAGGCAGCGATAGAAAGATGCACCTATCTTTCGTTTCTTCTCTTCCCTCTCCTGCGCCCTCCCTGGCCCCTCTTTCCGCCTGCCCCAAGACCTCTCTCGGTTCCCCGCCCCCCTCCCCCTTCCCTCCCTCCCTTCTTGCTCTTTCTTTTTCCCTCCTCACCTTTTCATTTCATTTTGAACCTCAGCATGTATTTTTAGTATTCTTCGCTATCCGAGTCATCCTTTTTGCTTTCTTTTGATTCTCTTAATTCTTTGCTCCCTGGATCCCCCCCTCCCCTCCCTTCCCTTTCTTTTCTTTTCTCTTCTTTTCTTTTTCTTTTTATATTCAAATGAGTCTCGCTTTTGAGTAAACCAATCCCTTGTCCTTCGGCGCCTTCCTCCCCGCCGTTTGCCGGTCTCACCGCTCTGCACGCGACCCCCGCTTCCTTCCTCTCCTGCCCGGCAGCGCGAGGTGAACCCATGGCCCATGGACAACGACATCGGGACTCTGGTAAAAGGTAATTTCTCGCCCTTGGCACAGTGGAATTCTGGAAAATATCTCGTAAATCTAAACATCATGTCACTTGTATGCTCCTCTGTTTGTTAACCTTTCGTTGAATCCTGAATCGGGCGGAAAAACAGAAGCATTGCTGGCTTCGCGCGTGTGTAGCGCGGCATCAACTGTGGCGCTTTGAATATCTTTGAACGGCTCCGAAGGGCTTGGGGTGAGCGCTGCGTGCCGCGCCACCGCTCGCATTCTTTTCGCTGCCTCTCGTTCTTTCCTTGTCCTCACCTGCTCTGTACGCGAAGGCACCCCTCCCCTGCCGTGCGCGCTGGTTTCCTCGCTGCAGTGCGCTGCTCCCTGTGTGTGGTCCCTGCCGTCCCTCTCTCCGTTGCCGCCGTGCTGCTGCCGCCGGCGGTCCTCTCGCCGTGGATTGCCGCTGCACTGCTTCCACCGCCCCCTCCCTCTCCTTGCTTCCCCACCGCTGTCACCCCCACGCAGAATTCAAGCCATCTAGCCACCTAGCTTCTAGCCACCCACTCTCCATCCCGCCTTCCAACCCCAGCTCTCCGGCACAGCCGCTCCCCGCGCTCCTCACCACCCACTACCCCACCACCCCCAAGACCGCACTCCCACACAGGACACCATGGGCTCTGCCTGCGGCGGCTGCGAGTGCAAGTTCGGCACGTCCATCTACGCGGTGATCATGCTGCTGGCGTTCCTGTTCTGCCTGATCGGGACCCCCATCGACATGTTCCGCACCAAGGGCCAGAGCCGCGTGTCCAACGACTCGTGCCTCACCATGTGGGGCCACAAGGAGAAGTGCTACAGCACCACGTACAAGGAGAACCTCAGCAATACGTACGCCGGGTGCAAGGGCCGCCTGGGGCTCTTCCGCTCGGCGGAGGCCTTCGCGATCCTCAACATCTTCGTGTACCTGGTGGCGGCGATCCTTGCCTTCATCCAGCTGTGCTGCTGCCGGTGCCTGCGCTGGGTGTGCCTCGCGCTGTCCGTCTTCGGCATCACGCTGGTGATCTCGTGGGCCTGCATGGCGGCGGTGTACAACACCCAGAGCGACCGCACCGACGGCAGGGTGCTTTCCGCTGTCGTCTCTGCAGCCGTGTGCGGCCCCATCAAGAAAAACTACGTCTACGGCGCCGGCTTCGCCCTGCTGATCGTGGCGTGGGGCCTGTCGATCATCTCGATCCCGTTCCTGTTCATCCCGTGCTAAGCGGGCGTGGGAACATGCAGGGCAGTTGTAGATACTGGAAGAGTTATGCCAATACGGTAAAAGCTACCTGCCGTCGGCATAGCGTCGTACTGTTACTGGTAATGCGAGTCCAAAGCTCTTCTTGTGAAACAAAGCGAAGTTTGGCACTCATTACAGTTGGGAGTACACCTCTTCTAGGAATTGGTTGACATCACTGTGCGTGTCGTTGTTCGTCTCCGTTTCTCCCGTGTGTGTGCACTCTCACTGTCCTACGCTCTCTTCCTTTTTTAATAATAAAATGTTTTTCTTGCTATTTCCAGTACTGTTCCCTTTTCCTCTCTTCGCGACGCCCAGCAGTGTTTACTTTCACCCTTCTTTTCTGGCTTGTCTTTCTTTTCCTGCATTCCCTTCGTTCTCTATGTACGGAGCCTGGCCCCATATAACTCTTTTTTTTTTTTCTCCTGTACCTTGCTCACTGTTCTTTTTTTTTCTTCTCTTTTCTAGAAGTCCCAGTTAAAACTTTATTTTTTATTTTCATTTCATGTCGATTCCACCTTCCTTCATGTTTTTCTTTTGTTTTTGAAGCTGTTCTCCACAAATTCGTTTTCGTTTTCGTTTTTTTTTTATATACCTCATTATCTTCCCATAGTTGCTGGCGCTCACATATCTTTTCGTAACTCCTCAGCAGCACACAAAAAAAAAGAAAAGAGCTCGAACGAGGAAGAACAATATCAACAACACGAAATTAGATAGACATGAAGATGATAATCGACTCACCAAACGGAGGGGAAAAAACCTAGTGATTTTTCAAAAAGAAAAGTCAATCAACCAAGTAAACGAATATGTAATGAAGCATGCACAGACACACACACACTCATACATACATGAAAAGAAAAACAGGAAGAGGAAAAAAGTCTTTTAGAGTGTGCCTGTGTTGAACACAGCAACGAAAAGAAACCGAAATGAAAATGCGTACACATGACGCAAATATCAAAGAATGATAGAGAAAAATGTGAGAGAGGGACACAGTTTTCTTTTTCTTTTTCTTTTCCCTTTTTTCGTTCTTGTTTTAGCTTCCTGAATTCACTTTATACCCTTGTATTTTTCTTTCTTTATGTATCGAAAAAAAACAGTTGTTGGCATTTTAAATTTTTCCCTAATTTGCTCATTTGCCATCAGTACTCTTTTTGATGTTTTTTTTTTGTTTTTCAACCAATGAGTATCAGAGCTATTATTTACATTATTTTGATTTTTTCGTTTTTTTTTTGAATTTTTTGAAGTTTTTTTTTTTTTTTTGCAAAGTGCTTTCTTCTCCCTTTTCTGCTTTTTTTTTTCTGTATTCGTTGTTGCACTTTCAGTGGGGGAGGTGAAAATAAAAAAAAAGAAATGGCAAACACTTGCGCTTTTTCTTTTAATTTCTCTCTTCAATTTGACTGAGGCAGCGAATCTCAAAAAAAAAAAAAAAGAAAATGAGAGTAGAAGCGCCAAGAAAAGTATTATCTGATTAGAAACGTGTCAAGAGAAGCTGCGCTTTCCCCCATTCGTAAAAAAAGGAAAAGAAAAAACAAGCGCACAAACTAAATATCAGATAGTAGTTGCTATTTTATAAATTCTTTAATTCTTTTATTTATTTATTTATTTATTTATTTATTTTTTTTTTGAGTGAAGCTTCAAATTTATCTTTTAATAATAGAGCAGGAGGATAAAGGTCATAAACTTAATGAAAAGATCCTCTACTCTTACGGAAAAAAAGAAAATAAGTGAGAATATTGAAATTCTAAAAACATTATTATTTATGCAAAGAAAAAAAAACACTATACCTATGCCAAAACCGTCAAACATTAATTTGGATGAACAATACGCAGATAGTCTTTACCGACTTTTCTAAAAAAAAAAGGATAAGTAGTACATGGTAAAATGCACCCAACATGGGTATTACACGTGCATAGCATGCTGCACTCACGTGATTATGTCTGTTGCTCGAACCTTTTCTCTTTCTTTTTACTCTGTTTCTTCTTCTTATTCTTTGTCTGTCGAAGGCGCTATCACCACCGCTCTCTCCTTGTGACGGGAAGTGTATGTGAACTTTCCCTGGGAGGGGGGGGGGTGCGCGCGGCATTACGAAAAGCACACACAGGCAAACTCTTTTGAGAGATGCGTTTCGCAAATGTATAAGAAAATTACAAACTAAATTTCAACCTTCACTGCTCTCCTCTTCCTTCTCCCTTATCTTCTTTCTAACTTCTATTCTTCACCTTTACCGCCTCCTCTTGTGGTGAGGGAAAGAACATATCTCCCCCCCTTTTCTTAAAAGCAGTGTAGGACAAAGTAAGTAAACGACCAAAAAACGAAAAGAAAAGCACACACACACAAGGAGTCTCTACAACAAGAAAACAATAAAAACATAATCACACACACTCTTTCCTTCACACAGGTAGTTCAGACTTCTCCCTCTTTCTCCCTCTTTCTCTCTCTATATTCAATGAAGCGAGGACGCCAGGCCCTCACGGCTGCCATCACCGGCGCTCGATCCGCTCCCCACTCCGCCGCCGCCTCACCGCTTCCATCCTTGTCAGGCTCCGCGGCGCCGCCCCGCGCGGCTTCTCCCTCTCCCTCCCCCTCCTCCTCGCGTGTGTCCCGCGCTGCTGCGGCAACAGCCTCAGCGAATAATAGTAACAGCAGTAACACCACCACCACCAACACCGCAGCCCCGCCGCCCCCACCGCCGCCATCGCCACCCATATCATCGGCGCCGCCGCCGCGCCGCCACCGGCCACGCTTCACACAGCCGGGTCTGCGCCGCCTGCAGCTGGCCGTGTATGCGCCGCCGCCGCCGCCGGACGCCTTCCGTGTCGTTGACCCCTCCACCGCTTCCTCTTTTGCTTTTCTCTCCGCCGCTACTACTACTACTACTCCTACTCCTACTATTACTAGTGCGAATACAAGCGCCGCGGTGGGCGGTGATAGTGAACCTCCAGGGAGCAATCTCCGAGCTCATAAGCAGCACGGCCGGCGGGAGCAGCAGCAGCAGCAACGGCAGCGGCAGCGGCAGCCGCGGATGCTGACGGCGGCGGCGGCGCGGGGCCGCGCGCAGCAGGCCATCGCCATAGGCGGCGTCGTTGCCCAACTTTCCGAGACGGTATTCGCCGTCAGTTTTGCCAATTCCAACAAGAGCCATCATAGTGGCGACGGCGATGGTAGCGTGGGGGCGCCGCCTCTGCTGCCGTACATTGATGTTGGCGCGCGTGTGTACGCTACCTACGAGCGCACCGACGATCCGGGCAGCAGCAACCGCAGCCCCGCGAGCAGCCTCAGCAATAATAATAGTAATAGTAATAGTAAGAGTACGGATAACAGCAGTAACAAGAGGAGTAATCTGTTGCTGGTGGGAGGGACGGTGGTGAAGATCAACATGAACGGAACGTTTGGGGTGCTGCTGGACAACAACAAGCTAGACCTAGCCGTGCCACGGGACCGGCTGGAGCTGGCCTCGAACCTGTACAAGGCGCCCAGGGCCGCCTCGGCATCGGCCGCTGCGCGCCTGACTCGCGGGCAGAGCGGAAGTGATAAGCAAATCACCACTGCTGCTGGCAACACTAGTAGTAGTACTACTACTACTAGTGACAACAGGGGCACACGTCTCTGTAATAAGCGAGCGGCAGCACGCGGCGCGCGAGGCGACGGAGCGGCCGCTCACCGCGGCCAGATAGCAGCAGTGACACCAGCGCCGCAGTCGTGAAAAGAGCGCGCAAGCCAACAGCAGCCACGCATCGTAGAGCAAGAACATGTGACAGAAGAGGAGGAGGAGAGGAAAAAGAAACGCTCAGCGCTAATCGTAGCGCACATGATGAACCCACCACTCGCCATGCCGGCTATGACAGTCGCAGCGCTCACGACGATAATGGTGATGGTAATTGTGTCGACAAGGACGCGGACAAGGACGTGGACGACGACGACGACGACGGTTTCGACGACACGGGCGCCAAGTTCATGCGCAGCCCCGCCTTTCTGGACATGGTCGTGTGGCTGCGCTCCGCCGGCCTCCGCACGCTGGACGAGCAGCAGAGCACGGCGGCCATTCTGTACCTGCGCGGCTGGCGGGCGCGGCGGCTGTATCTGCTGGAGGCCGGCGACGTGGCGCAGCTCACGCACCTCAGCAAGAGCGCGCGCCTCTCGCTGGCGGAGAAGGCGGAGTGGCAGCGGGACCACCACCGGCAGATGCGCATCATCTACAAGGAGCGCGTCAAGGAGAAGGACTGGAGACACTTTTGCAGCAAATACGCGGGGCTGCTGTCCGCCACCGTCGCCTTCATCGGCGCGGGCTCGCTCTTTGGGTGGAACTACAAGAACTACCTCAAGCAGCAGCGCTCGTACCAGATGCAGTTTGCCGTCAAGGCGCTCGCCACACCCGTGCACACGGGCGTCGCCGGCGGCGGCGGGGCGGCTGGCTGGCGGCTGCGCGCGCAGCTGCGGCGTGCCAACGCCACCGCCGCCTCTTCCTCGTCGGGGGCGGCAGCAGCTGCTGCATCGACCGCCACTAGCAGCAGCAGCGGCAGCAGCGCTAGCAACACGAGCACTAGTAGTAGTAGTAATGGTGGCAGTGGCGCTAACGCTTCGCCGACGGGCGGCGGCACGGGCGGTGCTGCTGCTGCTGGAGGAGGAGGAGGAAGTGCAGGGGCGGCGGCAGCGGCCACCGCGGCAAACAACAACAACAGCAATAACAATAACAACAACAACAACAAACGGCGGGGGCGGGGGCGTGATCGCGCGACAGTACGAGGAGCACTGGATCCGCCGCATCCTCGCGCAGCTCGACACCGCCCACCCGCGCATCGCCGTCTTCACCGGTCTCTTCGGGTGCGGTAAGTCGACGCTGCTGCGGGTGGCGCTGGCGAAGGAGGGCATGACGGGCGTGCTGGTGGACGTGCGCACCCGCGAGGGCGCGCTGCGGTGTGTCATCAAGGCGCTCGGGGTCCCGTTTGTCGACGCGTGCGGCGACCCGCTCGACTTTGTCTCCGAGGCCTGCATGCGGGCGTCGGAGCAGATGGGCGGCAAGACGCCGGTGATTGTGCTGAAGCTGCGGGAGGGCGACAACCTGAGTCACGTGTACAGCGAGGCGGTCTCGCTGGCGTGCGACCGGCGCGTGTGCCACCTGGTGATCGAGGTGCCGCTGGAGTCGCTGACCATGTCCAACACGTCGCTGCCGCGCCTCGACTTCTACACGGTGCCCAACTTCAACCTGCGGCAGGCCTTCCAGTACGCGCAGCACTCCATCGACCCCGTCGAACTCTCTCCACTTTTTTGAACTAGTCGGCACCAACAGCAGCGTGCTGGACGAGCTGTTTGCGGCGGTGCACCAGCGCAACATCCCGGCCAGCGAGTACGCGAACCAGATGCTCATCAAGGCAATGCGGCAGGTGCAGGCGGCCGTGGCGGGCCGGCCGCAGCTTCGCGCCGCCATCCGTCAGCTGGCGCGCTTCCCGTACGACCAGGGGCAGCCCGAGGGCCTCGACGACTCGAGCCTCAGCAGTCCGCTGCTAAAGGATATCGTGCTCTACGACCCGGTGCGTGACGTCTGGCTCTTCAACAACGGCGTGCTGCACTCCGCCGCCCGCTGCTGCATGCTGTGAGCAGCGTGGACTGTAAGCGTGGGCGCCTATGCGTGTGTGTGGAGGGTGGGGGGGGGGAAGGGAGAAGGGAGGAGTGAGTGGTGAATAGACAGAGAAAGCGAAGGGTGAGACTGAAGAGGGGGAGCGGGGGAAGGAAGGAGGAAGGAGGAAGAAGGAAAAGGAACAGAAATAAATAAAGGAAAGGGGTGAAGCTCTGATGGGTTCCTTCCTTTATTCTTTTTCGCTTGGACTACTCTCCTCCTCACCTCCTCTCCTTCTCTCATATTATTTTTTACTCTCTCCCTTTCTCTCCCGCTCTTCCATCCTCACGTTGTCCTTTTTCCCTATTCTCTTGTACACGACACCACATGCGCGCAGCGCAACACTGAAAACCCGGCACTGATGGTGGGGGTTGGGGGGAGAGGGCAGCGAATAGCCAAAGACTTTCTTGTTTTTCTTCCATTCCAAATCCGTCACACCACTCTCTTCTGTTTTTTAAACAGTAGCTGCACACACAAACTTTTCTACGTTTTTTTTTTCAAGAGTTGCCTCTCCTAGACTGCATCACACTCTGTATTTCTACACGTATTACACAATTGGATAAGCAGAAGTATGTCGTTTTTTTTTCTTTGGAATATACTTTTATCTCTCATCCCCTTCGCGTTTTATTCTTGTACGACTATCACTTGGGCGGGCCTTCGTTGCTCTCCTCAGTATCATGTAAAACAGGCGGAACAAAGACTGTGACGCAGATTAACGCCGCCATTGCACCCCTCTGTTCTCAGAAGTTTACTGTCTCTCCTCTCGCTCTTCATGCTTTTTTTTTTCTTCTTTTTCTACAATACTTATTTTGTAAAAGAAAAAGAGGAACCAGTGAAAAAAAAAGCTGAACGCACCGTTAGACTTTAACAGAGATTTCGACTTGCTGAATAGAGTACACAAATCACTCTCCAGAAGCAACGGAACCAAAACAACCGCAGGAGCAACAGAAGTATTTCCATATCTCTCTTTCACCCAACAACAACATCCACAACAACACTAAGAATATCAATAATAATAATAATAATAATAATAAACAAGTCAATCAAATGCCCCCTACACGACCTGTGCGGGCGGCGACGCGAGGCCTCCGACAGCTGTGGAAGTCGCAACAGCAGCAGCAGCAGCAAAACTCTACACTTTTCTCTGCGGCGGCGGCGGAGGCGGCGGCGGAGGTGATGCGGCATGTGAGTGCTGCGGCCGCCACTACTCTCAGCGCGTGGGGCGCCGCAGGCGAGAGTAACAAGACGCATAATAGCAGTCTCAATAACACCAAGAGTAGTAGTAAGAATAGTAATGACAATACCATTCGTGACAGCAAGAAGAGTGAAACGGAGGACCGTAGCGGCGGCAGCGGCGGCGGCGGCACAGCCAACGATGGTGCTCATACGGAGCGGGGGGAGGTTGCTGCTGCTGCTGCTGCTGAGACCGTAACATCGTCATTATTAGCAGCTCCGATGACAACGACAACGACGGACGATGCGAAGCTGTCTGACGCTCCCGCTGTGCCTCCCTCCGCTGTTTCCTTTCCTTCTTCTTCTTCTTCTTCGTACTCTTTCGCCGCCTCCTCTGTCCTCTAACGCCTCTTGCGAGGCCGCAGCGAGCGTTGAAAGCGCCGCCGCTAACCAACAAGCGCAACGGTGGCATCACCAGCCGAACAACAGTAATAATAATAATAATAACAGCCTCCATTAGCCACAAGAATAATAGCGCTACTACGACTACTGTCACTAGTGGTGGTGGTGACGGCGGCAGTAGCAGCAGTAGTAGTAGTAGTAGTGGTAATAGTAGTGGTCTTCATACGTCGCCGCCACCGCCGCCCCATCTCCATATCAGCAGCTACGCCGGCCTGCGCGTGCGGGCCTTCATGGGGGGCAGCCCCGGCACCGCGGCCCCCGTCGCCTCCGGCACTGTGCTCTCGCGCCTCACCGACAGTGTATACGCGGTCGAACTGGAGAGGCTGCCGCTCTCCCCGGTGATCGAGATCGGGAGCCGCGTGTACGTCGAGTACGCCCGCGACGGGCAGCACCCGCAGCCCCAGCAGCGCAGCAGCAACACCAATAGCGAAGAAGACGGCGGCGCAGGCGAGGAGGAGGGTTATGGCGTCGTCATGGGGGGCGTCGTCGTTCTCGTCAACGGCAACGGCACGCTGGGGGTGATGCTGGACAACAACAGCTACGACGTTGGCGTCCCTGTGAGCCGCGTGTGCCTCGCCAAGGGCCGCGCGCGCTACACCGCCTCCGCGGACTTCCAGAGCATGGTCGACTGGATGCAGACCGCCGGCGTCGCGCGGCGCTCGGACCAGCAGCGCATGGCTGCCGTGCTCTACCAGCGCGGCTGGCGGGTGGACAAGCTGTATCTGCTGGAGGGCAGCGACGTGCACTGCATGACCTTCATCCCGCGCGCGGTGCGCATGTGCGTGCTGGACAAGAGCGAGTGGCAGCGCGACCACCACCGGCAGATGCGGCAGCTGCTGAAGGAGCGCGTCAAGGAGCGCGACTTTCGCTACAAGATCACCAAATACAGCGGCGTCGTCAGCGCGTCTATGGCCTTCCTCGGCATCTCGGTCGCCTTCCTGTGGAATCTCAAGAACTACCAGCGGCAGAAGCGCGAGTACCAGCTGCGACTCGCCGTCGCGACACTGCGGGGGAACACCAAATCCGCCGCCGCCGCCGCCCGCAGCATTTCTGCTGGGGGGGACTCAGCTTCGGCCTCCGCCTCCGCCGCCGCCGTCGCCGCAGTGCCCGCCGCCAGCGAGGACGATGGCATTCTCCTCTCGACCGCCCGCTCGCTCTCGGCGCTGGTGTGGGGCACGCCGATTCCGCAGGAGACCCACAACACTCCCGGCGGCGCCGGCAAAACGACACACGGCAACAGCAGCTCTGCCGCCTCCTCCCCCTCCCCCTCCTCTTCTGTATCGTCGCCGCAGTCTTTGGGCGGTAACTCTACGAACAGCACGAGCGCCGCCACCACCACCACGGTAGCCTCAACAACTTCAACAGCAACAGCAACAACAGCAGCAACAGCAACAGCAGCAAACAACAACAGCGGCCTCCCCCCCGTCCCCCGAGCGGCTGCGCGCGGGCCCTCTGAGCTCGACCCCCGTCGTCGAGCGCAACGCGGCGATGCTAGAAGGGCGGCAGTTTGTGGACCGCGGCCCGGAGGAGGCCGCCGTGCGGCAGGTGCTGCGCCGCCTCGACACCGCCCACCCGCGCGTCGCCGTCTTCACCGGTCTCTTCGGGTGCGGCAAGTCGACCGTGTGCCGCGCCGCGATGGTGAAGGAGAACCTCCCGGCGCTATATGTGGACGTGGCTGAGGAACAGGCCGACACGATGCGCTGCGTCGCCAAGGCGCTCGGCGTGCAGAATTTGGACGTCTGCGGGGACTTGCTGGACTTTGTGGCGGAGGTGTTTGTGGAGGCCGCGCGGCAGATGGGCGGCGCCGTGCCGCTGCTGGTGCTCAAAGTTCGGGAGGGCGGCAACTTCTCGCGCGTGTACAGCGAGGCGGTCTCGCTGGCGTGCGACCGGCGCGTGTGCCACCTGGTGATCGAGGTGCCGCTGGAGTCGCTGACCATGTCCAACACGTCGCTGCCGCGCCTCGACTTCTACACGGTGCCCAACTTCAACCTGCGGCAGGCCTTCCAGTACGCGCAGCACTCCATCGACCCCGTCGAACTCTCCCACTTTTTTGAGGTCGCCGGCACCAACAGCAGCGTGCTGGACGAGCTGTTTGCGGCGGTGCACCAGCGCAACATCCCGGCAAGCGAGTACGCGAACATCAAACTCGTCAAAGCGATGCGGCAGCTGCAGACAGCGCTCGGGCCGTACCCGGCGCTGTGGCCGGCGGTGCAGCAGCTCGCCAACCACCCCTACGACACCGGCATGCGGGCCGGCGCGACGCTGCACGCGGGGAGCCCGCTGCGGCACCCGACGCTGGCAGAGATTGTTATCTACGACACCGTTAATGACAGGTGGCGCTTCGAGTCCAAGGCGCTGCACACGGCTGTGTCGTGCTGCCTGCCGGGCCGCGGGAGGCACCACGCGCACGCCACGCCCACGCTGCTGCCGCCGCCGCCGCTACTGCCAGCGGTGGTGGCGGTGCTACTACGGTGTCTTGATACTATTACTAGTATTTTTATTAGTGTTGGTACTGGTGCCGGTGATAGTGTCCACAATAGCAAGGGGGCTATGCATGGAGGAGAGGCAGGGTATTATCCGTGTCTTTTCTGCTTTTTGATTCTTGTTTGCATCACAAGATTGCTACATTTGAACAATAGAAAAAGAAAAGAATGAATAAAAGTCAGGAGCAGTCTCGAGCACGCTGGGTAAACATGAAGCTGCCGCAGTTCCAGTGCACTCTGCTTGAGTATTTTTGTTTTCCTTCCATTTTTCTGTCTCAAACTGCGCCTTTTTCTTCTTTTGCGTCCTGAACATCTCCGAGAAGGTGTAGGAAAGGTATCAATAACGGAAATGCCGCGCCTCAGAAAGACGTATCCTCACTATGCATGTACACGGAGCCCTCACTGTATCCATCTCATTTTATCACACTGCCTCCCGCGCCTTCTTTCCTTCTGTTCGCTCTCTTCAACAGATAAAATATTATATTTATTTAGCTAGAAATCCAGAGCCAGTCTCCATTTCACTTCTCCCTCAATCTCTCTTTTTATCTATTTCCTTTTATTATTTTTTTTAAACTGAAAGTTAATCAGTCTCTTTCTCTTCCCTCCAAAGAAAGACGTGTTTGGTTTTTAAATTTAACGAAAAACTTCTATCATCATCGTCAAGTAGTATATAAACCGTTCGAAACAGCAAATCTGCTTTAAAAACATATCCAACAAAAAACAGTCAATCGACATTCTACAATTCTACAAGAAAAAAAAGTCCAGTCAGGTTTAAATTAACAAGAGCGCACATATCGAGCCACACATCCATAACAGTAATCTATCATATCCCATCAAGTGTTTAAACTGCCAAGAAAAAAAAAAGAAGAAGCGATTATCAATAACTACCATCGAACCAAAAACAATCAAATACACAAAAGCAACAAAACAACAAAAACACCACCACTACCGACAACAACAATAACAAGAAACACAACAACACTCCCCCACCCACAAAAACACAACCAGCCTCTTTTCCCTCAACCATGGCCGGCCGCAAGTGTCTTGTTATCTTCTGCATCCTTCACATTCTGGCGATTGTGCTGTCGACCATTGGCGCCCCCATTGCCTTCATGCGCAGCAAGGAGAAGGACGCGACGACCGGCGCGCACCGCTGCATGACGCTGTGGGGCGTCAAGTCCGACTGCTCCGACTTTCGCATGTATCAGACGACGCGCCACTACTTTGCCGCCTGCGGCCGCAACCGCCGCAACCGCTTCGTCGCGTCGCAGGGCGCCGCGATGGCCGGCATCGGTCTCTCCACCCTCTCGCTGCTGCTGGCGCTGCCGCAGCTCACGTGCTGCCGGCCGCTGCGCAGCGGCGCCGACACTCTCGGCAGCGGTTTCTTCCGCTGGTCGTCTGTCGTGTGCAGCATGTTCGCCTGCGCGTGCTTCGGCGTCACGTGGATCATGTATGCGGACAGCTTCTGGACGCGCCGCGGGCCGCGCGGGGTGCCGGCGTGCGCCGCGACCCGCTTTGAGTGGGACCTGTCCGAGGGCTTTGCGCTGTACATTCTGGCCTTTGTGACGACCCTCTTTACCATGGTGCTCCCGCTTATTCCCAAGTAAGTGAGGGAGAAAAGGGTGGTAAAAGTGGGTGGAAGGTTGAATGCATGGGGTGATGCCCCACGATAGATGTGTGTGTGTGTGTGTGTGTGTATGTGTGTGTGTCTGTTTATTTCTGTATTAGAGTAAAAAAAAAGGTAATTGGGTCATATTCACCGCTGTTGTGTTCTTTTCGTTTTTTTGTCTTCTTTCGTTTTTGCTTACTCTTTTTTTTTTCTCTGTGGTGGAGATTAGACCGAAACGGAAAGAAAAAAGGAAAATAGTAAAATAAAACGCAGAAAAAAATGAATTAAGTTATCAGCAACAACAAAGCCACCTATATCTTACATATAAAACACCATCTGAGACACACACGCACACACACAGAGCTGATTCCTTCCACTGATCTGTATTCCCCCCGACGCAATTATGCTGAATGTTTTCTTCCTTTTTTTTAATTCTCTCTATTTTTTACTTCTCTTTTTTACACTCTCCATTCTTCTTTTCTTTTCTTGATTCCATATCTATTGTCCTCTAAATTTTCTCCGTTATTTCTTCCTACGTCTTTCTTTTTATTTTTCTTGTTATTATCGTGGAGTTCTATTACAACGCATTTTTCGACATTTTGAAAGTAATAAAGGAACGAGGGCAAGAAGAAGAAGAGAAAAAATCAGGCTTTCATTGCCTGAGAATTATTCTTCGTTTTCTCCATCTTTTTTTTTGTTTTATTTCCATTATTAATAAATATAAATCTTTTTAGAGGATGCGTGTGTGTAAGAACTCTCCGCACTTCAATGACACGAAAGAAAAATAATAGAAAAAAAAGAACGGAAATAACATTATAACAAATAAAACAACAAACCTCACCAGTAACAACAAAAACAAAAAAAAAGAAAAGGAAACCCCCTGATTTTTTCATCAATAACTATTATTTCTAACTGCCAACGAAAAGCTCCAACAATAACAATTATCAACGTTTTGACCAACTTTTGAAAACAACTTTCTATCTTTTTTTTTTGTTCCTCCAATTTTTATCTTGATTTCTTTTCTTTCTTGTGTTTTCTTCATTTACTTTTTTTTTCGTGTATCTCACTAACTCTTTTTCTTTTTCTTTTCGTTGTCCCCTCTTTTTTCTTTCTTTCTTTGATTACTGCATTGAACACACTACTGAAGACTTGCAAGTTTTTTTTTCCCCCAACAACATAATAAAATATGTAAGAGAGAGAGAAAAAAAAAATGGGGAAAACCACATTTTGGTCTTTTTTGAGAACAACAATAGCGATAAAAAAAAAAAAACACTGGAGGAAAACAGAGAGAGAGAAAAAAAGAGTCCTGCCTCTCTTATATTTGGCACTTTTTATTTTCTTCTTCTTTCAAATTCAGTGCACTCTCGCGTACAAGTAATTGCGAAATGAAAGTGGGAATCGACAATTAAAAGAAATTTAAAAAGAAGTGAACAACAACAACAACAACAACTAAAATGATTGACCAAAAATAAAACCATTACGGATGATATATATACGCGACACTACGAATAGTAGTTGCAGTAGTGTCAAAGTACAATATGCAGGGTGTATGGAGTCTCTCCCCCTTTTTCTTTGTTGCTGCTTGCCCTTGCCCGTAAAACAGTACGCAACTGCTCAAGGGTGAGGGAAAGAAAAACTTGACTGGTGATACATGTCTGAGTCCAATGGCGTGAAGACACGATAGTTTAAAAAAAAAAAAGTGGATGGTGAACAAGAACAAAAATAACATCAGAAGCAATATAACTAATACACAAAAAGTGGTAATGAATTTGAAGTCTTCTGCCTTTGCTAAAACTCTCTATGTAATACATTCATCCCCTGCTCCTCGCGTCTTCTTCTTACCCATTCGGACAACACCACCAAAATAACACATTAAAAAAATAAATACGTTTATGATAGTAAATTAATAATCCGTTGTACTAGTAAAGCCACGCGCGCACACACACACACACACACACACTCACAGACGTACACAGGCACACCTATTTCTCTTTCCTGCTAGCCAAGAAAAGAGCAAATACACACTCTCTCGCTTTTAGGACCTACACACCGTTCACTTTCCAACTTTCAAGATCTATTTTCTTCTTATTTCTTCGAATCCTTCTTATCTTTCTCACTTCACACTTTTGATCGTTTTGATTTCTCGCCAAACGTTTTTTTCTTTTTTTGCTCCTTCTCCATTTTCCTCTCACTCAATTCTTTTTTTTCTCTTTTTTTTTTATTTACTATTCTTCTTCCCCTTTTTTTATCTTTTGGTGCGCAAAGTTGTTTCTTTCCACCCTTTCTTCCTTTACTCGCCTCTCTACTTGAAAAAATAAAATAAAATATCATCCACTCCAGTTTATCAAACCGTTTCGATTATTTTCACTTTTATTTTTATTTTTATCTTTCTTCTTCTTCTTTTTTTGTGCTCTCTTTTTTCTCCCCCATTCTCTTTAATCCGTTACCATCCGTCACTGCATTTATCATTACTATTGTTTTTTTTTTGCTGCTTTTTTTTCTTCACAGTAATATTTAAAAAAAAAGAAAGAAGAAAAGGGAAAAAACACCAGCAACACCCATTGAAGAACTTCTTTGATTTGTAGATTTGCTTTCGATCGCTGTTGCCGCCCCTTTTTTTTCATTCCGCCACAACTTTCTTTGCTTTCGCTTTCCTTTTGCTGTTACTTTTAGTTATTTATTATTGCTTTTTCCTTAATCGTTTGAATTGTGTTGTTGGATTTCTCTCCCAGTTTGAGACAATACAACATATTCAATCTTTCAAAGGTAAAGTATATAAATACATAAAAAAGATAAAAGTAAAACAACAACAAAAACAAACGCAAGAAGGCAAAGCTTGGAAACTATAGCAACAGTCATAGTCGATTCACAACACTCGCACTACTCTTGACTCGCAATCAAAGATACCCTCCGTTTTTTCTCTCTTTTTCTCTCTTTCCCTTTTTTTTTCCTGCTTGCTAGTGATAGAAGCTGCAATATCAATAACAACAATAAAAACGATAAATACTCGACACAGTACGCAATTCGATTCTCTCCCACTACACACACACACTCACATATATATATTCTTTTGCTTCTAAGCACTTCCTTTTTTCTTGTCCTTTTTATTTATTTATTTACTTTTCCTTCTTCTTCTCTATTAATACTTTTAGCAGTTCTCATCAGAAGAGAGCGCTTTAAGGACCAGTAGGAGAATTGAAAGAGAATAGATAAGTAAACAAAAAAAAAAGTTCATCAAAGAAAGGAAAGAAAAAAGAATAATAGTAGCAGAAACTCGCTTCCATTTTTCTTTCTTCTACGCTCTCACTCTACCAAATCCAACCAAAACCGACTCGTTGTGTTTTTTTCTTTTTCTTTTTCTTCCCGTTGCTTTGACGCCAAGTGTTCTCTTCTGTTTGCTCTGCAGATCCTCTCAGGTGTACATATAGATATATATTTGTTTTTCTGTCTCGTTATTTCTTTCATTCTTGAACAACAGAAGTTGAAGAAGAAGGAATACGAATAAAAAAACATAGATATAATCTCTCCCTGAGGAACAACAACAAAAAAAGAACGTCAACAGAAAGAAACACCCCCCCCCCACACACTCGTACACACTTGCACACACAAAAAAAGAAAAAAAAAAACAAACAAACACAACAACAGAATGAGCGCCAACAATACTCAGCACGCGCCCGACGCCGCCGATGACGTCGATGTCTTTGTGCTGGACAATAATAACAACAATAACAATAACAATAATAATAATAATAACAACAACAATCCCGCCGCCACCGCGCAGAGTGCGATCCAGCAGCAGGCGGAGGCGGCGGCGAATCCCGGCGGCCAGCGTCGCCTGTCGCAGGGCGGCTCCAACGCCGGCTCCCCGCCCGCCACCGCCGGCGGCGGCCCGCGCCCCGTGCCCCCTCCCTCCTCCTCCAATAATAATAACAACAGTAATGATAAGCCGCCGCGACACAGCCCGTACGGCGCCGCCGGCGGTGACTTTGACGACGCCGAGCTGGAGCACGACCCGTTTGGGACGGCCGACGACCACCGGCACGGCGCGGGCAACTCGAACTCGTTCGGCAACACCCCCGACGGCAAGGCGCGCTCCGCCGCCGGCCAAAGCGGCAGCGACGATGTAGTGCCCAAGAAGAAGGACGCGGGCAGCTACGACGACGAGGAGGAGAGTGAGGTGTCCGTGAGCTCCTCCGATGACGACGGTTACGTGATGCCCGCCTTCACCGCGGAGGAGGAGTACCGCGGGAAAGTGAAGACGGCGAGCGTCGGCGTGTGTGAGATCTTCAAATTCGCCGACAAGATCGACGTGGCGCTGATGATCGTCGGCTTCATCTTCGCCTTTGTCGCCGGCGGCGGTATGCCCGCCTTTGCCTTTATTTTTGGACGCATCATGAACGACATGCTGGGCGACGATGTGGAGAAGCAGACGAGCAAGATGGCGATGATCATGACGTGCGTCGGCGCCGGCATGTTCCTCTGCTGCGGCGGACACGTGCTGTGCTGGACGGTCGCCGCCGCGCGCCAGGTTGACCGCATCCGCCTCGCCTTCTTCACGGCGGTGCTGCGGCAGGACATTGGCTGGCACGACGAGCATTCGCCGGGTGAACTCACCGCCCGCATGACCGGCGACACGCGCGTCGTGCAGAACGGCATCAACGACAAGCTCTCGCAGGGCATCATGAACGGGTCGATGGGTGTGCTCGGCTTCGTCTTTGGCTTCGTCTTCTGCTGGGAGCTGACGCTGGTGATGCTTGGCATGATGCCCTTCATTGCCATCATGGGCGCGATCATTGGTAACATCATGGCCAAGATGACCGAGGCGTCGCGCAAGCACTTCGCCGACGCGGGTTCGCTCGCGACGGAGGTGATGGAGAACATCCGCACGGTGCAGACCTTCGGCCGCGAGGAGTACGAGGTGGAGCGTTTCCACGCCGCAGTGCTCAAGGCGGAGAAGGAGGGCATCAAGAAGGAGTTCACCAGCACGCTCGCCGCCGGCATCATCATGGCGCTGGTCTTCATCACGTACACCATCGCCTTCTTCTTCGCCTCGTACCTGGTCGAGTGGGGCCGCTCGACGATGGGCGACGTCATTTCGACCTTCATGTCCGTGCTGATGGGCAGCTTCGGCATCGGCTTCGTGTCGCCCAGCGCGACCGCCTTTGCCGAGTCGCGCGCCGCCGCCTTTGAGCTCTACAAGGCCATCGACCGCGTCCCGGTGATCGACATTGACGCGGGCGGCGAGCCCGTCACCGACTTCACCGAGTCGATTGAGTTCCGCCATGTCAAGTTCGCGTACCCCACGCGACCCGACATGGTCCTCTTCCGCGACCTCAACCTCACCATCAAGAGCGGGCAGAAGGTCGCCTTCTCCGGGGCCTCTGGGTGTGGCAAGTCGTCGATGATCGGCCTCATTCAGCGCTTCTACGACCCGATCGACGGCGAGGTGCTGTGCGACGGCGTCGACATGCGCAAGCTGCGTCTGTAC
Source organism: Kentomonas sorsogonicus (assembly GCA_030347455.1). Classification (NCBI taxonomy): domain Eukaryota; phylum Euglenozoa; class Kinetoplastea; order Trypanosomatida; family Trypanosomatidae; genus Kentomonas; species Kentomonas sorsogonicus. The sequence goes on along the minus strand of JAQOSZ010000296.1, from coordinate 763,088 downwards.
GACTGGCGCGACCAGATCGGCATCGTCTCGCAGGAGCCGAACCTCTTCGCGGGCAGCATGAAGGAGAACGTGCGGGTCGGCAAGCACGACGCGACCGACGAGGAGATCATTGAGGCGTGCAAGCAGGCCAACATCCACGACACCATCATGGGCCTCCCCGACGCCTACGACACCCTCGTCGGCGCCGTCGGCTCGCAGCTCTCCGGCGGCCAGAAGCAGCGCATCGCCATCGCGCGCGCGCTTGTGAAGCGGCCAAAAATCCTGCTGCTGGACGAGGCCACCAGCGCGCTCGACCGCAAGTCGGAGGTGGAGGTGCAGGCGGCGCTGGACGAGCTCATGGACAAGGGCGGCATGACCGTCATCATCATCGCGCACCGCCTCGCGACGATCCGCGACGTGGACTGCATCTACTACGTCAAGTTCGACGGCGTCGAGGGCAGCCGCATCACGGAGAGCGGCACCTTTGACGAGCTCATGGCCCTCGGCGGCGAGTTCTCGGCCATGGCGCAGACCCAGGGCATCCCGCCCGCGCGCAACAAGGACGCCAAGAAGGGTGGCGATACGAGTAACGCCAACGCCCCCAAACGGGAGGTGCTGAATGTCGTGTTGGACGAGGAGGCGCTGCGCAAGCTGGACGAGGAGGCGCCGCGCACGGAGCGGCAAAAGGTGCCGGTTGACGAGCTCGCCGACTGGGAGGTCGCGCGTGTTGACGTCGGCTTCTGCCGCCTGATGAGCATCAACAAGGACAAGACGTGGGCCATCTGCCTGGGCTTTGTGGGCAGCGTCATCACCGGCGCCTCGGGGCCCGCCAACGCGATTCTGTTTGGCGAGATTCTCGGCGTGCTGGGGCAGTACGCCATTGATGAGGATGTCAAGGCGCTGCGCTCCGGGACGAATCTGTACGCACCCATGTTCCTCATCTTTGCCTTTGGGTCCTTCCTGGGGTGGTTCCTGCAGGGCTTCTACGGCTACGCGGGCGAGATTCTGACGACGCGCATCCGCACGATGCTGTTTCGTAACATTCTCCGCCAGGACATGAGCTTCTTCGACATCCCCGGGCGTGACGCGGGTACGCTGGCGGGTATGCTGTCCGGCGACTGCGAGGCGGTGCACCAGCTGTGGGGCCCCTCTATCGGTCTCAAGATTCAGACCGCCTGCACCATTGGTGTCGGTCTCATCATCGGCTTTGTCTACCAGTGGAAGCTCGCCTTTGTCGCGCTGGCGTGCATGCCGGTGGTGGCGCTGTGCCAGGTGCTGCAGAACATGATGATGATGGGCTTCACCCAAAAGAAGAGCGGCGACAGCGACGACACGATCGTCACCGAGGCGCTCTCCAACGTCCGCACCGTCACCTCCTTCAACCTCAAGAACGACCGCGTCGCGGCCTTCCGCGAGATTCTCGACAAGGAGACCTCGAAGAGCGTGAAGAAGGGCATCATCGTCGGCGTTCTCTTCGGCGTCTCGCAGTTTGTCATCTTTGGTGTCTTTGGCCTTCTCTTCTGGTACGGCGGGAAGCTCATCGCGAAAGGCGAGGCCACGTTTCAGGAGGTCGTCATCACGGCGATGGCGGTGCTGATGGGCGCGATGGGCGCCGGCGAGGCGGGCGGCTTCGCCACAAAGATGGCGGACGCGAAGAAGTCGACCAAGAAGGTCTTCAGCGTCATCGACCGCGTCCCGGACGTGGATGTGTACGTGGACGGCGACAAGGACATTGGCGAGGGGTGCGAGATCAACTTTGAGCGGGTGCAGTTCATCTACCCGTCGCGCCCCAAGCAGGTTGTGCTCGCCTCTGTCGACATGCTCTTCCGCGACCGCACCTCCAACGGCTTCATGGGGCAGACGGGCTGCGGCAAGTCGACCAGCATTCAGCTGCTCGCGCGCTTCTACGACCGCCGCTCGGGGCGCATCACGGTCAACGGGAAGAGCCTCGACGACATCGACATTGCGGAGTGGCGGCGCAACATCAGCATCGTCCTGCAGGAGCCGAACCTCTTTAGCGGGACCGTCCGCGACAACATCCGCTACGCGCGCCCCGAGGCGACCGACGCGGAGATCGAGGAGGCGTGCAAGCTCGCCCACATCCACCACGAGATCATCCGCTGGCCGGAGGGCTACGACACCGACGTCGGCTACAAAGGGCGCGCGCTCTCCGGCGGCCAGAAGCAGCGCGTCGCCATCGCGCGCGGGCTCATTCGCCGCCCGAAGCTCCTGCTGCTGGACGAGGCCACCAGCGCCCTGGACAACGTCACCGAGGCGAAGGTGCAGAAAGGTATCGAGAAGTTCCAGAAGCGCTATCAGATGACCACCGTCAGTATCGCGCACCGCCTCACCACTATCCGCCACTGCGATCAGATCATTGTGCTCGACAGCGGTCATATCATTGAGCAGGGCAGCCACGAGGAGCTGATGGCGCTCGGCGGGGAGTACAAGATTCGCTACGACCTCTACACAAACGCCACCAACTAGATGGCGTCATATCATACATACATACATAATAATAATAGTAGTGCATAGTAATACATAATAATGATAATAATAATAAGAATACTACTAGTACTACTACTAATAACAATGAGAATAAGAATGATAAGGGTACTAGCAGCTGTTATTAGAGCCCCCTGCGCCTCCACTCCACTTCACCCGAAAACCTTCAGCAGGCTGTGGAGGGAGAAGAAAATAAAAATAAAACTGAAAAAATAATCGAAATCGAAATAAACTGGAAGGAAAAGGAAAAAGAAATAAGCGGCAAACAAAAAAAGATAAAATACATATCCTGGGGTAAAATAAAGGAAAAAAAAAACAAAATACCTCTTTCTGTATTTCGCAAATTGTCTTCCCACGAAACCAACGCACGCATATAACTATGTGGCTTGTGTGTTGTTTCATAGCTCGTGGATTGACAGAAGTAAAAAAAAAAAGGTATTTTAACAGGATCATTTGATATTTGATATTTTATTTTTAGTCTTATTCGGGCGATTTTTAAAAACCACTTTGGCGATTGTCCTTTTTTTTTTTCTCTCTTCTTCTTTTTTCTCAACTTGATCAATCACCGGAGAGATTCTTGTTTCAAAGCGCGTGTGACACGCACGCGGTATGACGACGACGATTAAGTGGAGCTGTAAAAAAAAAAGGACGAAAGAAAAAAAAAAGGAGAAGTCTAAGAAAGATTCGACACTCTCTCTCTCGCTCTCTCTCCCTCTCTTTCTTTCTCTTTCTGTATGTAGATTTACACGGAGAGGGAAGAGGAGGGAAAACAAGGAAAAATAGATGAAAATAAGATAAAATAAAACACACACGTCTGAAAATGCAAACGGATAGTGTGAAATCTCTGTGAAGTGTCGGAGAGGTGTATTACTGTTGTGGTGCTTCTCATATCTCCTGTTTTTTCTTATTATTATTAATACATTTACACTTTTATTCTCTTCCCCTTTTCCTCGTTTTTTTTTTGTATTTCTGTATCCCTTTACTGTCGGACCTCCTAGCCCTTACCTACCTCTTCCTTCGTTTACTGGTGTTTCCTTCTCCATCCCTTCTCACCCCTCCATTTTTTCTTTTTCTTTTTCTTTTTTAAAAGCCCCTTTCAGCTATTTAAACGGAGCCAATTGGGGATACTTTCAAAAGAAAGAAAGAAAAACAAAATCAAAAAATTAAGCAAAAAAAAATGAAAGAGAAAGAAATAAAATGAGCCAGAGTAATGGAGGAAGGAATGATAGGAGAAGAAAGGTAAGGTAAAGAAAAAAAAAGGGAAAAAGAGAATCCGCGGAGCGTTGCAAAGTAATAATAATCAAAGAAAAGGTATCGAAAATGAAAACAAGTCGAAATTCTCCTCTCCTCTTCCCACGCTTTATTTTTGCGTAGGGAAAAAACTGACAACGAAAAGATAGATAACAAGGAAAGGCGGCCGCCAGATGGTTGCTTCTCCTTTTTTTTTCTTGTTCTTCTCTGTCTGTTGAGTAATTCTCTATCTTTGCCACTAGTGCAATGATAAAGTTTGGGTCTTCCCCCTCTCGAAGTTTTCCCTTTCTTTTATAGGATTATTACTTTTTTTTCTCCTCCCTTTCTTTATCTTTTCCTCTATTTTCTTCCTTTCCTTTCTTTTCTCCACACTCCTCCATCCTCTCCTCCCCCTTCCTCCCTCTCCTTCTCTCATTCTTTTCTTTCTCTCTCTTTCTCTTTGTGCAGCACGCGACGCTGATTCACGTCTTGACCTTTTTCTTGTCTCTATCTCTCTCTCACTTTTTTTTTTTTTTTTGGATGCTTTACTTGAAGAAAAAAATAATTTTGCTGTTTCTTTCCTTCGCGAAGAGCACATTACAAAAAGAAGAGCGGAGAAAATATGAAAAGGAGGGAAATAAAAAAGAATGGGGAAGTAAAAAAAAAAAAACGAAAATGAAAGAACAACCAACAACATCAAAAACAACATCACCAACACTGAAAGAAAGAAATTTATTGCAGCAGACAGATGCGTAACGATGACTTTCTCTTCTTCTCTTTTGCGATTACGTTATTGCTCTTGTTCTTGCTTTCGTTTTTTTTAAGACTAACTCGTTTTCTGAACGCACACACCCACAAAACAAAAGAAGAGAGTAGTGAAAACACACACTAGTCAACGCAAATTAGCAAAAATTCTAATAGTTCGAACTTGAAAAAGGAGAAAAAAGTTGAAGGAATGATTAAGTTACCGCAGCGGTTGCTATCAGAAGGCAATGCCGGGTGTAACGTAAAATTCTCTTTTTTCTCTTTTCTTTTTTCTTCTCCGTTTTATTTTTCCACTTACGTTACGTTACGTTTCTCTACTTTGTGGAAAAAGAACAATCGAACAAGCGTATAACACAGACTAGTATTCTCTTTTTCCTCTCTCTTCCTTTTCCCCTTCTTCTTCCATCTTTTTTTTTTCCCCCCTCTTCCACAGGTTCCACCCCTCCACTCTTTTCTTCTCTCTTTTTTTCCCCCTCCTCTTCTTCTTCCCCGCCGCAACACCCTCAGACATACACGCACGCACAGATATACACAGACGCGCAAAAATGAAGGAGGCAACGCGAATTCATAGAGCATCCAAAAACTGTTTTTTTCTCTCTCCTTCTTCTCTTCCTTGAGAAGAGGAAAAAAAAGAAAAGGAAAACACGCAAGGAAGTCGGCTAGTGTCTTCTCGTTTTATTTTGTTAAATAACCTCTTTTATTATTCCTGCTCCTCCACTACTTTTTTTTCAATGCTTGATTGTATTACATCATTCATTCCCTCTTACACCGATTTTTTCTTTTGCTCTCTCTCCCTCTCTCTTTTACTTATTTATTCATTTCTTATGCTTTTTTTTTCATTCATTTTCCATTGGTGCTATTTCACTTTATTCTCGTGTTGTTGCTGTTTTTCTCTCCCTCCCCCCTCCCTCATCTATCTCATCTCTCTCTCTCTCTCTCATCATTTTCCAGTGATTAAAAACAACAGCAACAAAATAAAACACACACCCCTTTGTGTTTGTATGCCAATAGAAATGACGGAATCAATGCAGCAGGCAATATACCACATATGTGAGTGAGGGAGTGACAACGTGGGGTCAAATGCTTGATTCATAAAGGAGGAAGTAATCACTTACACACGCATACACATTCAGGCGTAGGGGAAATGATGCGAAGAAAACTTCAAAAGAAGGATCAAAGTTAAAGGGATTTACTTTTGCGTGCGACAACGCACCTATTCCGCCGTTATTATCATCATTATATATACACATATGCGATGAGATGTACCTCTCACTGTCTGCCCCCCTCCCCCCTCTTATCAAATTAACTATACACACACACACACACATACACACATACTCAAACAGAAATCAGACAAACAACAACAGCAATAACAACAACAACAACAACAACACAAAAAGGTAAGTAAATATATATATATATATATATATATATATATATAAATGGCTAATCTCGGCGGCGGCGGGCTGGACACGGCTCTCCTTAACCTCGCCTCGCGCGTGCAGGCGGAGTACAACGAGCGTAACCCAAACAACAATAACAACAATTCTAATAATACTAATAATAATACTAGTAATAGTAATAATACCCGCAGCGCCAGCGACTACGAGTGGCTGCGGGCGGCGATGGCGTCGGTAGAGTCTCCAGAGAGACGACTGAAGACAATTCTCGCTGATTTGGAGGGAAATTACCGCACACTCCTCATTGACCCTCCGCCGGCGGCGGCGCCTCCCATCGCTAATACGACTAGCAATAATGATAATAATAGTAATAATAATACCGCCGCCGCCGCCGCCCCCGCAGGCGGAGAGTCCCGCGCCGTCGCAAATGCAAATTGTACAACTAGCACCACGACAACAACATTGGCGGTGGCAAACTCGGCAGACAATACGAACAACAACAATAATAATAATAATAATAGTAACACTGTCACCACCACCACCAACACCATAAGCATCGGCGAGACTACACACCACGCGCCCCCTGCTGCTAACAAGGGAAAAGGCCAACAACAGCAACAACAACAACAGCAACAAAAGGAAAAGAAGACGGAGGCGGAGGCGCCGCGGCCGCCCCTCTCTGTCGCCGCGCTGCTGGAGGCGGCGGCGGAGATGGATGATATGGTGGAGGACATCAACTGGGCGACAGAGTTCGCGCTCAACAAAGGCCCAGAGAGGCTCCTGGCGCTGCTGCGCGCGCGGCCGCCGGCGACGCTGGCGGAGGTTAAAGTGGGGGCCGCCGTCGCCGCCAAGGCACGGCAGGCACACGCCAACAACAGTAACAACAACGCACGCAACACCCCCAACACGACTGCCGTGCTGGGAGTAATAGCGCTATCGCGGGCGGTACGCGTGATGATAACACCAATAATCATAATGATAATAATGCTGCTGCCAGTAAGGAGGGTACGACGGCCCCTCCGTCCCCTCCGCTCCCTGCATGGCTCGCCGCCGCCCGCCGGGGCATCTTGTGTCGCTGCAGCGCTCCCTTTTGCTAATCGCCGCCCACGCCTCGCAGCTGAATGAAAAGGTGCAGAAACAGTTCTTGTCGGCCAACTGGCCGGCGACGCTGCTGCCCATTTTGGCCGCCAGCGTTCCTACAGAGGAGCAGCGCGCGGCGTGTGGCGGCGGCAATAGTGTAACGGCAGCCTCGAGCAAGGCGGATAACAATAGTAATAATAATAATAATATGACGACGCTTAGTCGCCTGCGGCTGGCGCTGCGCGCGGTGGAGTGCGAGGTTTAGCGGAGGACAGCAGGACAAATTCCTAGTGATGACGGCAGCAGAGGTCGCGGTGGCGGAGATGGAAGCTTCGCTGAGTGCGGGCGACGCGGAGAATACTAGTAATAACAATAACAACACCAACAACAATAACACAGGGAAGGAAAAGACGGAGGAGGAAAGCAACGGCGTGAGGGAGCACGGCGACGAAAAGGGCACAGAAGCATCAACACAAGGAAAGGGAGGAAGCGACAATATTAATAACAATAACGCCGAGGCCGAGGAGGAAGAGGAGGGCCCGGGTTGCTTTCTGCCGTACCCCGCGGGAGCTAATCCTGTCGACGCCGTGGGCGCCGCGGCGCTGCTGGCGTGCAGCTGCCTCTGCCGCGACTCACCAGAGGGCACCGTCGCGTTTATCAAAGCGGGCGGCGTCGGCGTGCTGGAGAAGCTCCTGGCCGCCTGCCTGCGCTCGTCCATGGGCCTGCTGCAGCTGCCACCGAGCGAACAGCAACTGCAACATACATCAACAGCAGCAGCAGCAGCCAGCAGCAGCCTCGAAAGCACACTGACCCAGAGCCGGGCCACAATAGCAACAACACCAACAACAATATAGTAGTGATAATAATGAAGTTAAAACCTCTGCAGCAGCTGCACCACGGGCGTCTGTGACCACTCTTGTCGATGCCGCCGCCACTCTCACGGAGGCGGAGCGTGAGCGGCTGCTGCCGTCCCTGCAGCGCCAGCGCCGGCGCTACCTTGTGCGTCTGCTCTTCTTTATCCGCTATCTTGTTGCCGAGGCCGGCGTCAGCACCCGCCGGCTGCTGGAACTGACAGCGCAGCTCGCGGAGGAGTGTGCGCTGGCGGCGCTAGGGCCGCGGCGCCTGCTGCACCTCTACCATCATCATGTTAATAATAATACTAATAGTAATAGTAATGGTGATGGGGCTGTTGGTGAGATGGACGAGTGCGAGACACGGGCGGCGGTGGAGGACCACTATAATAATAATAACAACAATAACAACGAAGGTGAGGGGTACGGTGATGACGACGACGGAAATAACGTCGTCAGCTCTGAAGACACGGAGGAGGAGGAAAAGGCGGCGGCGCAGGTGCTGCTGGCCGCCCACCGCCACGCGCCGGCGGTAGTCAAAGAGGTCGTGTCCTCCTACATGCGCGTGCAGCGCCGCCGCTGGGCCGCACTCGCCCTCGCCACCTCCTCTAGCAACTACGCCGCATCGTTAATTAGGGCGAACGCTGTGGAGAATAAACGCAGCGCTCATAGCCACACCGAGGAGGAGGCAGCGGCAGCTGACGCGGACCCGCGCGTGCAGTTGGTGAATGCCTTGTGAGTTTATAGAGAGGCAATAAGACAACAACAACTACACCAACAATAACAATAACAACACCAACAATAACAACACGAAGTGAACAAGAGATAGAGAGAGAGAAAAAGAGGAGCAAGAAGAAGTAATTTTCTTTTTTTTTTTTACTAAAGAAAACGTTAGTAAATGAATCTGTGCTAGGAGCGGCGGCAGAACTCTTTATGCATTACTATCCCCAACTTCATTTTTCCTTTTTTTTTCCCTTTTCTCTTCTTGTTTCCCCTTCTGTTCCTTCAATTTATGTTCTTGTGCTTTTATTGGGCTCTTCTTCTTTTTTTTTTCCTCCAATTTCTCGTAAAACATTTTATTTTTATCAATCTACTATTCTAATTTCAACATCAAGCAAATAATATTCGATTAAACATAAAAGTATATACACATGCATACATGGGCTTCTTTTCTCTCAATATGCTTATTCCTATCCTTTTTTTTTTTCAACGTTTCTGAGCACTGCACTTTTTTTTTTCTCATTCTTTTCTTTATTACTATTTGGTGATGGATGTCGGCAATATGTACACACGTGTCATTCAAACTGAGATTTTGGAAGAAAAACCGGAAGAGACATGAAAGGATGATTGTCCTTCAAACACGCACTGTAAACGGATTGTTTCGCTTTATCCCAACGCCTGACAGGGAAGCCAACAACAGCAGCAACGACAATCGTTATCAATATCAGTAACCAAACAATTGCGCCGTAAAGCTGGCCGAACATGGATGAAACTAATCCACTTTTCGACATTCAAACTTCACTGCGACACCTTCTATTTGTTTCTTTTTTTTTTAAACTCTCAATTGGTATTTAAGTTCTTTAAAAAAAGGAAACACAAATACACTCACTCATACAAACAGTCACAAAGGGACAAACACACACAAAAAGAAAACAACGACACGTAAATGAGTGTTCATCTACTGTGCAGCCCCCCGGCGGACTTGCTTGCGGCCCTGCAGGCGCCCACAACCGTATCAACCTGCCACATTCACGGGATGCGCATGCTGGCCGGGGCAGCACATACGAGTAGTAACACTTGTAATAGCGAACAGTAACAATACGAGTGCGGGGCAGGCGGGGCGGCCCGCTGCTGCTGCTGCTACCACTCCTCCCCTTGCTTCTCCACCCGCCTCCTCCTCTTCCCCTCTTGCTTCGCTTTCTTCTCCTTCATCTCTTCCTCCTTCATCATCATTATTATCACCGCCGCCGCAGCCGACTGTGCATTGCGGGGCGCCGACGCTTATGGTTGACGCCGGCGCCTACGCAGAGTGGACTGTGAGAAATACCGCTGAAACTGGTGGTGGTGCTGATGGCGGTGGTGGTGGTGGTGCACAGACGCGGGCGGCGGCCCAACAACACCCCAACACGACTAGCGCTGCTACCTCCTCCCCTCTGCACACCGGAAATGGTAATAATAATAGTATGGATGATAGCGCGAGTGGGACACCACCCGCGCTGCCGTCACTGCAGGGCCGCTGGAGAGTGCGGTTGATGTCAGCGGCGGCGCGCGCAGAGAGCGGCGGCGGGAGGCGCAGCGCGGCCGACTGTATCGCACCGTACGCTTCCTCTCTCTGCCAGCGGCAAACGCACACGGCTGCAAACGGCACAGCAACGACTAGTGGGAATGCTACCGACAGGGGCGGCACTGACAACACAGCAACAACAACAACAACAGCAATATCTAGTAATAATAATAGTAATAATAATAATAGTAACAGCGGGGAACACTACTTTGTGTATGCCGTTCTGCGGGCGGACGGCGCAGAGGATTGGGAGCGTCTGCCTCTTCCGTTGGCGGAGAGTAATCAAGACGTTGTGAATAACGACAATAGTAACAAGATAACAACAACAACAACACGGCGGTGAGAGAAGAGGAAGAGACGAAGGAGCTGGAAAAGGGGGAAAGAACAACAGCAGTGGAGGAGGGTAAGGGTAATGAAGGTGCGAGTGATGTGAGGCATGATAATAAAAACAAAGAGAAGAGTGAGGAAAAGGAAGAAAATGAAGAAGAACATTCCAAGAAAGAGCTTGCCGTCCCGCCGCCGCTGCCGCCAGCCCCTGTTTCTGCCTCTCCCTCTGCCGCCGCCGCCGCTCCCCCATCTGAAAACACCACCGTCGTTGCCGCCACTGGTATTGCTGCTCGTAACACTAACAATACTAATACTACTAGTAGTCATGGTGATAGTAATAATAAAGTTAATGCATCAGTTGACCCCGAAAAAGTAGCGAATGCGACAGTAATAACAACACCACCGTCGATAAGAACAACAGCTACTACAGCAGAAGTGGAGGAAAAAGACGCAGGACTCTCAGACACTTCCGCCGGCAGCGAAGCGACAGAGAACGGAAGTGCCTCCTCCAGCCGCCTCCAACACTAATGTGACTGAAAATACTGAAAGTAACAATAGAAACAACAACAACAATAATAATAATAATACTATTAGCCCTATCAGCGATGATGACAGTAATCATACGATGAACACAAACATCAAAACCAACAGCAACAATATTACTAAAAAAGAGACTCCGCCGGCGGCGCGTGTGTTTTCCTTCATCTCGCAGTGTGTCAACGTACCCTGGCAGGAGGGTGACTTGTCTCTCTTTCCTATGCTGACGGCCGCAGACAAGGAACCGTGCGATGACCAAGGGAGTAATACTGATAATAATCATAATCATAATCATAGTAGCAGTAGTAACCACAACGGTAATAATAAAAGTGGTGCAGCTGCTGGCATCAGTCGTAATGATGACGGTAACGACGACACGAGTAAAAGTGAGAAGACGAGTGCCCCAGAGGGGGAAGAGGCGGCGGTGCCCAGCGACGGACCCCTCCGCACGCTCTCTCAGTTGCGGGCTCTGTGCCGGGTGATTGAGGACGCGGCAGAGGAGTACTACAGACGCGGGGGCGTCGGGAGCGGAGGTAGTCATAATAATAATAATAATAATAATAATCCTGAGAATAGTGCTATGAACAGTCCCCAGAGGTTTCATAAGAGTGACGAGGCGGAGGGTGAGAATTACAACGATCATGATCGAGTTGAAAAAGATAATAATAATAATAATAATAACAGCGACACTACTAACGGGGTGCCAAACCAAAGTAGCACGCATCCACTCTCCTCCTCCTCCATGATAAAAGCAACAGGAGCAGCAGCAACAGTCGCCCCCCGCGCCCCCCACGCCGACGATCTGTCCCGGTCACTCTTCATCAGCGGCAGGCGCGACTGCGTGCACTACACGCGCTGCTACGAGCAGCTGCGCGCCGCGTATGTGGAGATGCACGCGGCACTTGCGCGCCACGCCGGGCTCTGCGCCGCCTGGCAGGCGTGGAAAGACGCGTACCCCCTGCGGCCCGCGTGTCTGCAGGCGGAGAGAGAGCTGGGGGGCGGCGGCGGGTGCGTGTCTGGGTGTCTGGGGTGTCGGCGGGCGGCTACAGCGGCGGTGGAGAAGGAGGAAAATGAAGAGACAGGTGTGGCGGGGAGGCAGGCAGCAGCAGCAACAATATGCAGGCCAGGATGGCGAGCGTTTGGGCGTTGGCGCAGAGGGTGGGAGTGAGGAGAGGGGTGAAGGGCTCCCGCAAAAGAAACCGTATCCGCGGCGGGGAGGAGAGGAGAAAGCAAACGCCCCCGCAGCGGCAGCAGCGGCGGTGGTGCGATTCACCCCACAGTTCTGCGCGGAGCTCCTGCGATTCTGGCGGCGGCAGCGGAGGCCGCGGGCGGCGCTGGCGGACGCCCACAGCCGCGCGCACGAGTGTCTGCGCTTCTTAGAGATTCAGCTGAGGGACTACGCGGCCTGGGAGGCGTGACGGGCGCGGGGGGGATGAGGGTTAGAGTTTCTAAAGGAGAGGGAGAGAGAGAAGGGAAGCGGGTAAGCATTTCCTTTAGACATCTGCTGTTGTTTCCTTCCTCCATTTTTTTTCCTTGTTGTGAGACTAGGAGCGTGCGCTGCTGCTGCTGCTGCTGCTGCTCTCTCTCTCTCTCTCGCCTTACGCCTCCCGCTTTCTCTTTACTAGCATTCTTGCGCTTCTTTTCTGTGGAAAATGGAACATCATTTTTTTTGTGTGTGAAAAGAAAGTTATTCAACGAATTCACTCATAAAACGACCGAACAGGATTTGTCTATAAACGTCTGAGTTTGTCTCTTTCTTTTTTTTTTTGAACTCTCACATCATTCATATGCTGTCCTCACCTCACCACACCCACACACCACAGTCCCTCCCTCCCTCTTTAATAATACATCAATCCAACAAAACAAGAGAAATAGCCTTAGTTCATTCTACTCTCGTGTCTTCGAACGCCTCCATTGTTTTCAGTATATATATATATATGATATATACAAATAAATACAAGGGTGCTTCTTTTTACCTCTCAAAACTGTTGTATTCACGTTTGACATTCACTTGATATTACTCTCTTGTTTCCTTTCTTTTTTCGTTTTTTATTTTTCAAAAAATAGAATATCCATCTTCTCCATAACGAGAGGCGGAACCAATTTTTTTTTTTGAAAAGAAAAACCAAACAAAAGTGTCAATTAAGAACCATAGTTTCACACCCACTAAAAAAAAAAAAAAGAAAAAACGGAGAAGAAAATATAATCTACGACTCCCATGCCTTCGACGTCTACCAAGCCTGAGGCCTCCGCTGCCTCTGATGACAGCAGCAGTAATAATACAGCAATAATAATACTAATAACGCAAATCCTCCGGCCCCGAAGCGTTACGCACCCGCCGACAAGCATCAGGGGGTGCCTCCGCCGCCTTACACCGCCGTCGCGCCCGCCCCGCTGGGGGAAGGAAACACCTCCGACAATAATAAGGGTGTGAATCAAAACAACAATACCTACAAGACGAACGGCAGCAGCAGCAGTAATCACAATAACAACAATACCAACACCTCCAACCCTAACCATAATAATAATCATGATAATGAAAATAATAGTAACGAAATCGACGAGGACATGCTGGAGGATCATGTGTCCTTTATGCGGACCGTCAACGCCTTTCACCACTACCGGCGGCAGGCGAGCGCCGCGCGGGACCTCCGGCGCACGAACTTCCACAAACTACAAAACCAACACCGCGATTTGCTCTGCATTGACCTGGAGGAGATGCTGCGCCGCTACTCGGAGTGTATCGAGGCCAACAGCGACTTTTTCGAGTGCATCTGCGGTGCCAGCGAGGAGCTGTTCGACAGCTACTGGCCGCAGGGGACGACGCTGGAGCAGCGGCACGTGCCGCCGCCGACCGCGCTCGACATGGATAAGGTGTTCTCGACGCTGCGGCAGTTTGTGCGAGACTGGAGCGCCGAGGGCCTCCCGGAGCGCGAGTGCGTGTACGCGCCGATTCTCGAAACGTTGGAGCAGTGCTTTCCGGATCGGGCCGCGCGCGGGGCGGTGCGGGTGCTCATCCCGGGCGCGGGGCTCTGCCGCCTCAGCGTGGAGCTGGCGCTGCGCGGTTTTTTCGCCCAGGCAAACGAGTTTTCCTATCACATGCTCATCGCGGGGCACTACATACAAAACTACGTCCTGCACGCGCACCAACACCGCATCTACCCGTACTGCGACAACACGAGTAACTTGGTGAATCGTGCGGATCAGTTCGCGGAGGTGGTGATTCCCGACTTGTGCGCCGCGGAGGCCATCGAGGCGCTAGACGCGCGCGGGCTGCAGTTTGGGGAGCTGTCGATGATCGCGGGGGACTTTACGGAGGTCTACGCGAAACCCGGAGCAGCACCGCAGCTGGTCGGCGGTCACTACGTGCTTTTTCATCGACACCGCGCACAACATTATCGAGTATCTGGAGATTATCTACAATCTGCTCGTCCCCGGGGGCTTCTGGGTGAATGTGGGGCCCCTGCTGTATCATTTCGCCGACAACGCCGACGATCTGAGTATTGAGCTGTCGCTTGGGGAAGTATTGACGGTCGCGCAGAAGATTGGCTTCGCGCTGCGCTCGCCGCCCAAGTTTATCGACACCACGTACACTAATAACCAGCGCAGTATGAAGCAGCTGGTGTACCGCTGCGCCTTCTTTGTGCTGCAGCGGCCGGCGGAGGGGGAGGCGGGGGTGGCCGCCCCGGCCCCGGCCCCCGCGGCGTGAATATATTCATAATATATACATACATAAATGGATGTATATACATGGAATGAATAAAGTAATAATAATAATAGTAAAAAATAGCGAAATTGAAGAAGAAGATCAACAAACAAAAGAAGAAGAAAAACAGGAGTTAATCAGTACTATTGGTAACAGTACACACGTAATATTTGCTTACCCCCTTCCCTCAACTCCCCCCCCCCCCTTCGGCGGGCCGCCGCTGATAACGATGGGTCCTATCAAAGTTTGGGTAAAGGGGGAGTTGGAGAAAAAAAATCACGACGAAAATAAAAATAAAAATAAGGGACTCTGCAGAGTATTTGATGTGGTATACACAGATAAAGAGAGAGAAAGAGAGAGAAAGAGAGAGAGAGGAAAAAAAAGAAGAGACTGCCTTCATTATTTTTCATTTAACTCTATGCCTTCAGCTTTCCATTTTCTTGTTCATTTTGTTCCTTCTTTTGGCATCTTAATAAAATAAACCTTTTTATTTTTTTAAAATCATTGTCAGCTGCTAAACATAAAAAAGGGGTAACCTTTTTTTTTTTGCCATCACAGCTGTGTCGTACGGTTTTTCATTTCATTTCATTTCATTTTCTTTCTTTCTCTTCCTTAATACTTATTCTGCTGCATGATCATTGTTATGATTATTTTCCTGATCACATTTTTTCCTCTAAAAATATCTATATATTTGTCTGTATTTTTTTTTTCGTTCTTCTTCCAAGACTTCTCCTCTCTCTTCTCTGGCGGTATCAGCTACAGTAAAAATAAAAATAAAAATTAATAAATAAATAAATATTTATAGAGGTGATGAATATTCCTCTCGTGTCTCTCACACTCCTTTCTCCCTCTTTCTTTCTCTGTCTCTCTGTCTCGTCCTTATTCTTGTTGATTCTTTTATAAAAGCTTTTCCACTCAGAGCCTTCACTACTTCTCATTTTTGTTTAATTACTTATTTCTTCCATTTTATTTTTCCGTTTTTGATTTATTTTTCCCGTTTGTTTTTTCTTTCTTACCGTACGCGAGTGCCTCTAGCCGAGGAGTATATATATATATATATATATATATGTTAAGGAAGGAGATATGAGAGAGGAAATGTCATAAAATTGTAAATCAGACGCAATCATTAAAAATAATGTTATCCCCTATCGTAAGTGTTTTTACTGTTGCTATTATTATTATTATTATTCTTATTATTATTACAAATCAGTCACAGATAAAAATAAATAACGGAAAAAACAAATTCTATCCACAATTATTTATCAAGAAGATTATACTTTTTCTTCTTTTTCCCTCTCTCTCTCTCACTCTCCCACTGTTTCTTCTTTTCAAATGTCTTCTCCTCTTTTGCTTTTTCTTGTTTTGCTTTTTTTCACTTTGATCAGAATTACGTTTGCCTCTTTGTATGTGTAAGAATAGCCGTATGAAAGTATACAAACATATATATCGCTTCTCTTCTTTCCTTTATTCCCTTCTTCATTTGATTTTTTTTTTTTTGCATTTCCTTGTCTCCGCACAATCAAAAGCTAATGAAAGGCAATAAAAGAACCACACACACACACACACACACACCCTCTCTCTTCAGAACAATATTAATAATAACAATAATGAATTTGATCCTTCTCATACTGACGAGTGCATAGAAGAGGAGGTAAAGAACAGAGGAAGCAAACAAACAAAAAATAAGACAAACGAAATGAGAACATGATAGCATTAAGAAGAGAATGAAACTCACAATGAAATGCGCCTCACTGATGCTTTTCTTGTTGATTTTCTTATTTTTTTTTTCTCTTTTCATGGAGCGTTTGTTTTTCCTTTTTGAGGATACATTATTTGCCTCGCCTGTCTAACTGTACATGTATGTATATATGTATTCGGAAATAATAATAGTAATAATAATAATAATACTGTTATTAATAGTTATGAACGAACATTTTATGCCATCCATTCGTCCCTTTCCTCTCTTACCTTTTCTTCTCTTTATATTTTTCTTTTCTCATTTTCTCCCCCTCCACTTTTTTTCATATATATCAGACAACCTCAATTTCCTTTCACTCACAATAAACAAATCACAATAAGATCAACAATAACAACATCAAGTATTATAGTTCATATCACTATTATTACTATTGTTACTATTATTGATAAGTGTAATCCCTTTATTTAACTTTAAGTTTCTGCGCGCGTAGCTCTTCTTTCATCTTTTCTTATTTATTCTTCCTTTTCCTTTCTGGTCGTATCAATTCACAGAGCGATACCGTAAAAGAAAGGAAAAAACAAAAGAAAAAAATAATATTCAGCCCAATATTCCCAATAAATACAACAATAACGTAAAAAACAGTGCCTCTACTACTCAAACGCAACTACTAAATCCGAATCAAAAAAGTAAAGAAGAGAAATTTGAAAGAAAACATAAATTAAGGTAAGACGTAAACAGTGCTTTCTTCACATCCTAACTCACTGCACAGACATATAATTGCCTAATAACCTCACAGGTTTAAATTGAGAATAAATCAAAACAAACAAACAAGCGATCAAGCAAATAAAGGAGAAAAAAGGTAATAATAATACAGATTCATACAAGAAATTTAATCAAAAGCAGTCAGAAACAAAAATACATAAGGAAGTTCAAGTAGCATATTCAAGAGGTATTCTCTCAACTGCAACACTAACACCACACCACAACACACGCACATACAGACACGAAAGAAAAGAATAAGTTACTAAATAATACGTAAATAAATACATTAATCAAGACTCCTGCGTGGATAGTCAATCTCACATACGTGCGAATTATCAGTATTTTCACAAACTGCAAAGCAAGAAACGAAAAGAAAAAAAAACAGCAAGAACAAAAAATAAAGTAACAAGCTAATTTGTCATCACACGAAAAAAAAAAAAAGAAAAAACATAAGAAGAGTTAAAAAGAAAATAATAGTAATAATAATAAAAAGCCAACAACAACAACAACAACAAAAATGGGTGCGCAGTGCGGCAAAAAGGAATACGTAAAGGTAAAGCCCCCAGCGATATTCCTATTAATGTCGCTCTATACTGCCAGCGCCTCGACCAAGAAAATAATAATAATAATATGAATCGTCCACCAAACACTAATCTTTACGGAAATAACTATAACAATAATAGAAATAGTAATAATAATAATTATAATAACAACAACATGTATAATAATAATAATAACAACAACTATAATGAGAATGATTGTTATGAGTATTATGAGGATTACCCGAATGAACAAAACGACCCTCGATTTTATAACAACAATAATAATATCAACAATAACAATAATAATAGTAATAACACGTACCAAGCACCGCCGGATAATATATCAGTGAATAGTTTGCAGTTTCCCCCCGGCAATCATTATGACTTAACACCCAGCGGCAGCCAGCAAAACTCAAATGCTATGAATAATAATAATAATAATAATAATAATAATAATAATAATAATAATAATAATAATAATAATAATAATAATAATAATACTGATAATTTCTGCCACGCCAATCCGCTTCCTATATCAGTGAGCGATGATGAAGGAAATAATAATAATAATAATAATAATATCTGTGCCGGTGGAATTTATGACCAGAATAATAATAATAATAATAACATTTATTATAACAACAACAACAACAACACCGGATACTATCAGAATGGTTAAAACAAACACACAAAAGCACAAAATAGTTTTCATTTTATTTTTCTCTCTTTTCATCTTTTTCTTGTCTCCTTACCCTCTTTTTTCTTTTTTTCTCCTTCCTTCTCTATATCTTCACATACTACATTTTTTTTTTATTTTTCTTATTCCGATGACTCTTTCTTTTTTTTTTCTTTTCACTTTGCCATTTCTTTGTTGTCTCCTTTCTCACTCTTTTGCCTTCTCCGTTTCTCTTCCGTTTAATATATATATTTTTCCCTTCACACGTCACAATTTGATTTGACTTTTTTTTTTCCTCCTCTTCCCCCTCTCCGTACTTTCTCGCTTCTTTCTTTCTTCCTTTCTTTCTCTCGGTAAATAAAGAAAAAAAACACACACACGCATTCAAATGAGAGATAAGTATATGAATAACGATGAGGACGCGGACTTAGAGGACAATGGTATGGGTGTTCTTCACTAGTCTTTTTTATTTTTATTGTTTATTTTTTGTTATGTTTGTGTTTTCATGATCAATTTTTTTTTTTTTTGTTTGAGCGGCAATCGTATGCTGTGCTCTCACGTTTTTTTTTTTTTAATCTGAAAGGGGTAAAAAAACAAAAAAGGAAATACAGTTTTTGCAAAAGGAAAAAAAAACACGAAAACCGCCACCATCAACAAACAACAACTACCTTGAGCGTTTCCCAATCTGTTTCCCCCCCCATATTTTTGGTGTTTCCTGGCTGAAAAAATGAGGGTGAAAAGCACTCTCGGCTACTGTCATCACCCTCCTTCTCGTATTCTTTCATTCCTTTGAATAATGATACTAAGAAGTGAAATATATTTCTATATGTGTGACAGATGCTCAGCATTCATGTAGTCATCCCTCCTTTTTTTTGTATGTATTCCCTGTGTATGCGTGCTTATGACTTGCATCGTATTTTCTCTCATGTTTTATCTTTTCTCTGTCTCTCTTACACATACACACATACAACAACAACAACAACAGAAAAAAAAAACGAAAGAAAAAACGGTATCCACAAGCTAAAAAAAAGTCGTCAACCACAACATCAACAACACCTTATCAATAGGGGAAAAAGAATAACAGGTTGGAAAACAACAACAGAAGCAAAACAAACAAACAAAAAACCAAAACAAACAAGTAAACAACTAAACAAAACAACAAAAACAACAGAACATCAGCCACAAATGTCCGGTGCCGACAGTGCCGACGCGAGCCGCTCGCTGGCTAACAAACAGGCGGAGGAGGGGGAGGACACCGCCGCCGCCGCCGCCGGCGAGAATCACACGGACCCCAACGATACGAATAATAATAATAATAATAATAGTAACGGTGATAACGACAATGAACAGGGCAACAACAACAACAGCAGCAGCCCACCGGCGGAGGGGGCGCCGCCCGGGACTGACGATAATAATAATAATAATAGTATTAATAATAATAATGAAAGTGTCTCCTCCGCGCCGCAGCAGTCGACCAACACAGCCCGCAAAACGGTCCACTTTGAGCAAGGCGCGGACAAGAGAGGAAATAATACTAATAATAACAGCAGCTATGATGACGACAATTACTACTCGGCGGGAGGGGGAGATGCGACGCCCCGCAGCCCGAGCCGTGCGGGCAGCAGCAGCGGAGGAGGTGGTAAAGGGCGCCGCAGCAGCAGCAACAACCCTAATAATAATAATGCTAGTAATAACAACAATTATCCCCCCTTTCTGCTGCGCCGGGAGGATGTGTACGCGGCCTTTGAATTCTTTGACGTTGCTGGCACGGGGGAGCTCACGACGGCCTCTCTTAAGGCGCGCCTCTCCGCTTTTTACCCCAATTTGACCAGCAAGGAGTACCGCTTTCTGCTGGAGGACACGAGCGGGGCCGCCGCTGGCGCTGGCGCTGGCGCTGCCGGCGGCGGTGGAGGTGGGGGTGCGAAATTAGTGAATAAGGCTGCCGCCGCCGTCGCCTCTGCGTCTGGAACAGGAAAGAATAACAAGAACAACAACAACAACAATAATAATAGTGACGCGAACCCGAATAGTAGTGTCAATAATAACAACACTAACACCGCTGCCGGTGCTGGGGGTGATGGCAACGCCTCTGGCACCACCGCCAACAACACCACCACCGCGGCGGCGGGGCAAGCATCCACTGCCGGCGGCGGCGGGGGAAATCAGCCGCCCCTCCCACAACACAACAACAACAACAACAGAGGCACCGGCGGCACTCTGACCGCCAGCGAGCTGTGGGACCTTATTGACTCGTTCCAGAGTCTCTATATGCTTCCTGCGATCGAAATTCAGCAGCAGTACGCCGCCCTACAGCCGTCCGCGGCCCCCGCGCACGGCAGCCCCGGCGGCACTAACTATGCGAGCGCCACCACCAGCAAGCAGCGCCCGCCAGCACTCTCTCTCTGGTACAGGCAATAATAATAATAATAGCAGCAGCAGCAGCGGTCCGCCGTGCTAGCTCCCCCGGCGGCG
The DNA here is from genome assembly GCA_030347455.1 of Kentomonas sorsogonicus. NCBI lineage: Eukaryota > Euglenozoa > Kinetoplastea > Trypanosomatida > Trypanosomatidae > Kentomonas > Kentomonas sorsogonicus. The sequence goes on along the minus strand of JAQOSZ010000296.1, from coordinate 742,273 downwards.
GCGGTGGCGGCAGCGGCAGCAGCTCCGTCTCCCCCTCTGCGAGCAAACGACTGAGTAGCGCTGCCGGCGGGCCGGGGCCGGGGCGGGGGCGGATATAATATCAACAACAGTATTCATAAATACTAATAGTATGAGCACCAGCGTGCCGCCGAGCGCAGTGGTGGACCTCCACACGTACCGCTTCGACCCGCTGCGCGAGGCGTTTGAGGTGTACGGCGGGGCGGCGGGCGGCGCACGCGTGGAGCCGGCGGTGCTGGGCGCCATCATGGCGCGCGTCGGCTTTGGGAAGCTGCGGGAGGAGGAGCTGCAGGTGCTCATCCGCACCGCCGACTTTGACGGCGACGGCTGCATCAACTTTGAGGACTTTCGACGCCTCGTGCGGATGAAGGATTGAGTGGAGTACAGAGTGTAGGAGGAGGAGAGAGAGAGAGAGAGAGAAAATTGAGGCCATAGTTGTAGTAATTATAATAACTACAATCATAATCGTAATAATAATCATAAACATAATAATAGTATTTATTTGAATTCGCAGCGTTGGTGTATTCCTTCCCTCCTCTCCTCCCCCCCCTCCTCCTCTGGCCCCCTTCCTTTTTATCATTACTTGGTGTTTTCAGCAAGAAGGGTACTTCCTGTTTATTATCTCCTCGTGTCCTCATTACTCCGAGATTCGCAGGGAAAACGGTATTAATGATACTATTAGAAATAAGAATAAAAAAGTGCATGAAGGATTGGATAGTTACGATGGCAATTGCCTAATTCTCTGAAGCTTTTTTTTTTTTTAAAAACCTTTTACAGGACTATGGATCACCATCACCCTACACTGCAATGCTTTCTGGGGTTTTCAGATGTTTTCCCACTCTCTTTTTTTGTTCTCTTTTTCCCTTTCCGCCCCCTTTTTGTTTCTCCTGTATGATGTAAAGATAGATTCTCTCTCCCCCCATTTTTACGTCCTTTTTTATTTATTGTTGTTCCCTCCCAGTGCTCTCTTCTCCCAAGGCCCCAAAAATCATCCCTCATATTCTATGTAAATTAATTGCGAATTGGGATCCCCCACCCTTACTTTTTCTATATATATTTGTATATCTTTCATGTTTATTCTCAACGTACGAAATAGAATACGTACCTCAGAGTGCGTATATATCCTTTCACGTACAACCGTCCTCACCTGCGAAAGTATACAATCCCAGCAATGGAAATCAACAGAGAAGTTCAAAAAGGAAAGAAGAAAAAAAAAAGAGGAGGAATTGCCCAAGCACTTCTGACATTCGCGTCTCTCTTGTGGAAAATGATAACAAATAAACGGAGGCAAACATGTCTCACGTTGTGTTTGTGTGCGTTTTTTTTTTTTTTGCTGTTGTTTTCCGTTTTATTGTGCATGCTGAAACTCGTATTAGAACGTGCAAGAAAAGGGGGGAAAAAAGCAACAACAGCAGCAGCAAACATACACCCGCATTCTCGCTTTAAATAGGTTTGCCGTGCGCGTGTATGTGTGATATATCGTTGCTTGTTCTTGTGTTTTGAATTGCTGCTACTCCTTCCTTCTTAATCATCTCACCCCCCCCCCCATACACACACAACAAACTAATTATAATACTGCCGCTGTTTTCTCGCATGCTCTCTCATAGTCCAGCCTCCTGTCAGTTTTTCCTCTTTTTTTTCTCATATTAGCTCTTTGTTTCTTCCATCAAAACTCTCATTTTTTCCTCTTTCTAATTCAACAGTTTAGTTAAACCTAAATTATTTTTTCCCCTAAGGATTTCAACTGTGAAATCGTAACCTTTTCCCCCCTTCGCATTGAATAACAATAACCGCAACACCCTAACAACAACAACAACATCAAATAATATTTAAAACACAAACACACACACACACACACACACACACACATACACAGCAACAACAACAACAACAACAATACCAGTAAAAATATCCCACGTAGAACGTCCATCTGCCCGCCATGTCACACATTCAGTCTGCCGTGCCCAACACAAGCGAGAGCACCGCGCAGATCCTCAACATGTTTCCCGGACAGCTCTCCCTCCTGCAGCAGACGCCGCAGCTGCACTTCCTCTTCACCGTCATCCGCAACCGCGAGACGCAGCGCACCGACTTTGTCTTTTACTCGGAGCGTATCATGCGTTTAATTCTCGAGGCCGCGCTGTGCCAAATCCCAGTGGAGCCCTGCAACGTCATTACGCCGACGGGTGCCGTCTTCAAAGGCGTCCGCCCCACGCAGGACGGCATTATCGGCGTGTCGATTATGCGCGCGGGGGAGTCGATGGAGCAGGTGCTGCGCGACATGTGCCGCGGCGTGCGCATTGGCAAGATACTCATCCAGCGTGACGAGGAGAGCGAGGGGAAAGGGCCCGACGCGCGCTACAACTACAGCAAACTCCCCCGCGACGTCGCGGAGCGCCGCGTGCTGCTGCTCGACCCGATGTGCGCCAGCGGCGGCAGCGCCGAGCGTGCGATTGAGATTCTTGTCGACCAGTACAAGGTTCCCGAGGAGAATATTCTGTTCCTGAATATGGTGGCGGCGCCGGAGGGCATCAAGCGCGTGCTGCGGCGCTTCCCGGGTGTGCGCATGGTCACCGCCGCCATCGACGATGACCTGGACGAGAAGAAGTACATTCTGCCCGGCCTCGGGGACTTTGGCGACCGCTACTTTGGCACTACCGACCACTAAATGGTGGTGCGTGTGTGTGTGTGTGGTATATATTATCATTGATATAATCATTATTATTATCATCATCACGCGCACACGCACACACACACACACGTTGTTGAGATTATGGTGGTGCGGCAGTACAAGGTGCCAGCAGGACTTCGCGAAACCAATAACAATAAGCAAAAAATAAAAAATTAAATCACAAAGGAAAACAGTGATTCAAAAATCAACAACAACAAAGGATAGTAATCACAATACAGAAAAGGAAAGCTGATATCAGAAGAAGAAAAGCAATGCTCTCTGTGCCCGACGACGACGAAGGGAGACTGAGAGAAAGAAGGAAGAAAAGAAAGCGTTTGCCAAAGGAGTAGGAATAGAAATGAAAAGTAAAATATATTGAACAGGATATGGAAAAGGTGTAGATGAGCTTAGCGGTTTGATCATGTAATCGCGGATATTTCTCTCTCCACTCACCTTTTCCCTTTTCCTGCCAGATTTACTTTTCTAAAAATTCTGCCCTTTTTGTCTCTCTCTCCCTCTCTCTTCGCTTTCTTCTCATGTTCTCTCCCCCTATGCATTTATTTGCCATTCCTTGTATCTCTACAAATAGAACTTCACTCAGAATCTCTCCATTTCTTTTCTTTTTGTTATTTACTTCTTTTCTTTCTGATTATTTCCTTTCCTCTATCTCCCTAAATTCGAAGCGACAGTGATTCATCTGCTCTTCTTTTTTTTCTTATTATTAATAATAAACGACATAAAACTTGATCCCTCCTAGTCTTCCTCTTTCTCGCTTTTAATTTTTATCTCTTCCTGTCTCTCTCTTTATTGATTGTTCTCTCCGTCCCTCTTCTCCTAATTCGCATCAACTACCTCTCTCTCTCTCTCTCCCTTTCTCAAAATAAATAAGTATAAACGATTTAATCATACAGCCACACTCGCACACACACAAACACATATATAAACCTTTATTTCTTGCCCTTTATATTTCTCTTTATTTTTTTTTTCTAATTATATTTCGCCACATCTTCTGCGTTCTTCGCGCGCGTGGTTAACTCTTCATTTTTTTCTTCTTATCATTAATATGTAAGCGCTAACGACATTAAAAAAAACAAAACAACAACAAACAAAAGCGACACCAATGATAGGCACCTGATGAAGTGATGGAGTAAGGAATCATTTCTTAGGGGAGAAATTTTGATTGCTACAATCTAGCAAATAGCAGCTTGACTTTAGACAGTTTCGGCGTAAGCAAGGCGTTTTTTTTCTTTTGTTGTTATTGACATTTATTAAGTAAAAATAACCCATGTTGTATGTGTGATGGATGTACGAATGTAAAATGTTAGCATCAACACTTTCGCATCTGCTTTCCTTCTTTCCTCCTCCACCATTACTCTTTCTTCGAAACCAAAAAATTACACACACACTAAAAAAGCAAAGAAAAAAAGTAACTACGTTACACCAACATACAGTCTATAAATATATATACGAACCATTATGAGTGATTGCCACGGACACAGCCACGGCAGCGGCGGTGCTGTCACCCACGCCACTAATACTAGCAGTAATCCTAGTAATAATAATAATAACAGTAACAGTAGCACTACTAAACAACTCCCCCGCAATGATCAAACAACGGGCGACCTCTACCCTTTTATTGAGCGCCTGCAGACGTACGCGGCGGCGCATATTCCTGATTACGGAGTGATGCCGATACAGGAGCTGCTGGCCAAGCTGGAGGCAGAGGAGTCGCTGGCCCCGGTGTTCAGGGGCCTGCGGCAGCTAAAAGCCGCGGGCCCCGCGGCGGCGCGCACGGATATGAAGGCAGCCGAGGCGTGGAAAGAAAAGGGCAACACGCTGTATAAGGAGCGGCGGCTGCGGGAGGCGGCCGTCGCCTACACAAGCGGTCTCGCGTGCGTCCCGTTTGGGTCTGTCAAGGCGTTTGCAAACAACAACAACAGCAAAAAAAGAATAACACTGGCAATGATGATGATGATAATGACAATAATGATAAGAAGCATCATGCCGGCAACAATGATACTACTACTACTACTAGTAATAATAATAATACCGCCTCTCCCAATAATAATACGAGTGGTAGTAATCATGGCAATGGCGGCGATGGTACCATTCCCACCACCACCCCGAAGACACGCTGCTGGCGGCGCTGCTACACAACCGCGCCGTAGTGTGGTGCGAGAGCGGCCGCCCGGCCGACGCGTGCCTCGACTGCCACTGGGCGCTGCAGTACAAGCCGGACTACTGGAAGGCGCTGCGGCGGCGCGGCGAGTGTCTGAGCGCCCTCGGCTTCCCGCAACTAGGGCAACAGGACGTGGCGGCGGCGGAGGCGCAGGACGCGCGGATGGCCTGCAGCCACGACGAACTCTGCGCGCGGGTGTTCGGCGACACGGTGTCGGTGGGCCTCTCAGACAGCGCCGCGCTGCCGCCGCGGGCGGAGGTGTCGGCCCCTATTCAGGTGGTGCGGCGCGGCGGCAGCGTCGGCCGCGGGCTGGCCGCCACACAGCGCCTGGAGGCGGGCGTGGGCGTGCTGACGGAGACCCCCGCCGCGTGCGTGGTGCGGCCCGAGGGGATGATGACCGCGTGCGCCTTTTGCCTGCAGTACACCGCCGCGCTGTACCCGTCTGACGAGTTTCGCGCCGCGGGGGTCAAATCGCGGGGTCTCTTTTGCTCGCTGCGCTGCGCACAGCTGGAGTGGCGGCAGCGCGGGGCGGCGGAGAGCCGCCATGTCTTCTATCTGTGCTGCCCGCCGGACGCGCTGCTGGCGGCCCGCATCGCCCGCTTTGAGGCGCTGTCGGCCGCGGCGGGAGACGGTGACGCCGAGACGATCGGTGTCGTGCCGAACAGCGACAGTGACAGTGACAGCGGTGCCGAGGGAGGGGAGGAGGAGGAGAAGGAGAAGAGATGCAATCAGGAAGCGGGTGGCACCGCGCTGGACGCAAACACGAATCATAATCATAATGATAGTAGTGAAAACAATAATAATAACAATAATAAAAAGAAAAAGAGCGCGACGACGACGGTTGAGAAACTGCGGCGGATGGGCACGGTGCAGCTCTCGGGGAGTGTTTCCGACGACTTTGACACCGTCGCCCACAACACGTACGCCGCCACCCACACGCGCACATTGGAGGGGACGGCGGTGTCGGCGGAGCTGCGCGGCGGCGCAACGGTCGGCGGCGCGGAGTCGCTGGTGGCGGCGATGGCGCTCTATTTGGGTGCCGTGGCGGGGCCGGCGGAGGCGGAGCGGATGCGCAAGGCGCAGCGGCAGATACTCAGCAACGCCCTCGACATCAGCTGCCTCCTGCGCGTCGCCCCGCCGCCGGGGGCACTGGCGGACACCCCGACAGTTCTTTTGCCGCGCACGCGATGCAGAACGCGGTGCTGGGCCGCGGTCTCTTTGCCGTCGCCGCGCTGCTAAACCACAGCTGCGACCCCAACTGTGCGCTGGCGGCGGTGGGCAATCCGCAAGGCAGCAGCGCCCGCGTCGCCGTGCGCACGCTGCGGCCCGTGATGCAGGGGGAGGAGCTGACCATCGCCTACGGCGCGCACAGCGGCGGCGGTTTCGACCGTTTCCACACGCACAGCCTCCGCGCGCGGCTGCAGGCGCTGCGGGAGCGCTACGGATTCTTGTGTCGCTGCGCCGCCTGCGCCGCCGCGGCCCCCGACGAACCCGTCGTTCGAGAAGAGGACAAGAAGAAGTACATGGACGCGGCGGACTACTACCAAAAGGGGCGCCGCCTGACCCGCGAGGGGGACTGCCGCACGGCTGTCACGGTGCTGCTGCAGAGCTACGAGATGGTGATGCGCTACATCTGCCCCCCGCCGCGCCCGCCGCAGCTCATGCTGGCCAAGACCCACAATGCCCTCGCGCAGGCCTACTTTGGGCTCGGCGACAGGGCCAAGTGCCTCGAGCACCTGCGGGAGGAGCTGCGGCTGTACATCGCGATACACGGCACAGACGTGCAGCGGGAGTTGATTAACATGTACACACGACTCGCCTTTCTCGAGGGCGCCGCGGCTGCTGCTGCTGCTGAAGAGGAGGATGAGGAGGGGGAGGGTGAGGAGGACGGCAAGAAGAATACGACGGAGAAGGAAAAGAAGACAGTCGGAGGGGTGACGGCACGGGAGAAGAGACCAACGCCCCAGCAGCAACCACCACTTCATCAGCTGCAGACGGCGAGGCTACTACTACTACTACTACTACTACTATTACCAGTGGTAATGGTACTACTAGTAGCAACGCAGAGCACAAAGAGGCTAATAATAATAATAATAGTAATAGTGATGATGACGCTGCAGCTGCTGTTCCGATCACCGACGCCGAGCGCTACGCGGCCCGTGCCATCGAATTGCTGCGTCTCTTCTACCCGCCCTCGGAGGAGCTGCAGCTACAGATCGCCTATGTGCAGTCTAGCTGCCGCCACCGCCGCAATCGCACTAACGACAAGAACAAGAACAATAGTAGTCGTCACGTTGATCCTTCTGCTGCTGCTGAGGCCGACAATAGCTCCTAACGACTATATCTATATCTTCATTTGTGTATCAATTCATCAGTATATATACAGTGGATGGTGATGCGAAGTACTTTTCTCTTGTTCTTTTTTGTTTTGGTTATTATTGTGTGGTTTTAAATCTCTCTCACTGTCTATATATATTCTCTGCGTTTTATTCTTCTTCCTAAGTCTTTTTTTTTTTTGTTTGGTATTGTAGTACTGATACCACAATATGCGTAATTTACACTCCTCTACTATTTTTTTTTTTTGCTTAATAGTAAATATCCAGTCACAAGGAAAGACAGTATTTGAATGCGAGGTTTTTCAATCCCCTTCAGCAGTGAGGAACGTATTTTTTAGGCGTGGCGGCTTGGCGCACGGAATGGTAACTGCTACTGCATTGCTTCGCTACTTTATAAAACGCTTTTACCACTGGACAATAAAATCTGCATGCATGTAGTGGACATCATTGTGTTAATAGCACTAAAAAAAAAAAAAGCAACACCACAACAACCTTCCCTCTTCTTTTTCTCCTTCTCAACATCTCTTTGCTCTTACTCTTTCTCAAAATACAATACGTAGAGGAAATTACGATTATCGTTATCAACTAAACCAACAGCAACCTTGTCACTTGCGCTTTCTTTTCCTTTCTACTTTTTCATAAGAAAAAACCTAAAGAGAGGAAAGTTATACGCTGACACCCATTCAACAACAAAAAATAATCTTTTAAAGACATCAAAAAAAAAAAATCATCAGTTTTTTTTTCTTGTTTTATCCACAACCACCACTACCACCACCAAAAAAAGAAAAGGTACTTCTTTCTACGAGGAACATCCACCACTATCAAATAAACAAACAAACAACAACAACAAATCACACCCACCCATTCACACACCCACAATCATGCCCCCGTCCGCCGCAACCGTCGCGTCTCGCCTCGCTCAGCTGGAGGCGCGCGTGCGTCGAGATTTTGAGTACCTGCAGCTCACCCAATTCGGCCTCTCCGGCGTTGGTAATAATACCAATAATACGAACGAGGTGTCGTGGGTGTCGGAGCTCAACTCGCGGCTGCCGCAGCCGCTGCCGGCGGACGTGTTGGACGTGGCCGTGGTGGGCGCCGGCATGGCGGGGTGCACCGCCGCCGCCGCCATCACCATGACCGGCGTCACGCACGTGGAGTTGTTTGACGGGGCCCCGGAGGCGCGCGAGGGCCCGTGGGTCACCACCGCGCGCATGCAGACGCTGCGCTCGCCCAAGCAGCTCGCGGGCCCCGCGCTGGGGATTCCCTCGCTCACCTTTCGCGCGTGGTTTGACGCGACGCAGGAGGAGGAGGGGTGGGCGCCCCCGGAGGCCACGACGGCAGATGCTGCTCGCACTAACGGAAGCAACGGGAAGACCCAGCCGCAGCCAGCTTCTGGCAACAGCAACAAGTCCGCGGGAGGCGTCACCGGCGGCCCGAATTGGGAGAAGTTGGACAAAATCCCGACGGCGATGTGGGCCGAGTACCTGAGTTGGTACCGCCGCGTGCTGCGTCTGCGCGTGCGCCACGCCCACCGCCTGGTCGACCTCATTCCGCCCCCGGCGGGGGAGAAGATCACCGCCAACAGCTACGTGACGCTCGTCTTTGAGCAGCGCGCGGAGCTGGAGGGCAACCCCGCCGTGCTCGACGCAAAGCTGGCGGCCCACGGTAACAGCAGTAACAAGAATAAGAATAATCAGCCCAAGGATGCCGCCCGCCAACAACGCCGGCAGCGGCGGGAGCCCCGCGAACCCGCTCTCGCCCACAACGAAGGCGGAAGCTGTCACCACTGTGACGGTGAAGGCGCGGCGTGTGGTGCTGGCGACCGGCCGCGCGGGGCTCGGCGGCGCGCACGTGCCGCCGCACTTTATCGCGCACCTCCCGCGCCACTGCTGGACGCACACGGCGCACCTGTACGACTACACCTCGCTCAAAGGCAAGCGCGTGGGGGTCATCGGCGGCGGCTCCTCCGCGATGGACAGCGCCGGCACCGCTTTGGAGAACGGCGCCGCGAGCGTGGATCTTCTGGTGCGCCGCCCGGATTTTGTCCGCGTGAACAAGAGCAAGGGCGACAGCCGGGGGCAGCCGCTCGGCACCGCCGACGTGCCTGACAAGTGGAAGTTTGCCGTCATGTCGTACAAGAACGAAAATGTCCCGCCGCCGCACGGCAGCGTCCGCCGCGTTGGGGCCTTTCCCAACGCCCACTTCCGCCTCGGCACCACCACTAAGAGTCTCACGTATGATGAGGCAACAAAGGAGGTGGTGGTGCACACAGTGAAGACCGCAACGGCGGGCGGCGGCGGCAACGGCAACAACGGCAAGACTTCCCCGACCAAGGGTAAGAACAACAGTAACAGTAATAACAACAAGAGTGGTGGTACTACTGGTAATCATCAAGCGGAGGCGCAGCAGGAGCGGGAGTATCGGTATGATGTGGTGATATTCGCCACAGGCTACCTGCACGTGGACTGGGAGCAGCGCCCGGAGTTCGCCCGCATTGCGCCGCGCGTTGCGCAGTGGCGGGATGTCTTCGACCCCCGCGACCCGTCCAATCGCCTCAGCGTCCAGACCCCCGCCAGCAACAACACCACCATCGCCCGCCGCCGCAGCAGCAGCAACGGCAACGGCTCGGGGAAAAACAACAACAACAACACGACCAACAATAACAACAACGGCGGCAGTATCGACGACGCTGCCCGCATCTCTTCCATTGATGAGGAGATGCTCAACTGGCCGTACCTCGGCCTCCACTTTGAGTTCTTAGAGCGCGGCAAGCTCAAGAAGAACGGCCGCAGCGGCAATCACGACCGCGTCGACGGCGACGAGCCGCTGTCGGTCATCACGTGTTTCGCTCATGTCGCCGGCGCGAGTCACGGCAGCATCTCGGGCGACATTCCGGCCGTTAGTGTCGGCGCCCGGCGCCTCGCGCAAGGGCTCGCGGCGGCTCTGTACGCCCTGATGGTGCCGCAGGAGCTGCAGCGGCTGTGTGACTACGCGGAGCCGGAGCTGGACGGCACGGAGTGGACAAACGCCACTGACTAGATGGGGGGGGGGGGGGGGGGGGCTTTGGGGGGAGAGAGAGGTGCAGAGGAAAAGTTTTTCTTTTTCTTTCTTTTTCTTTCTTTTTTCTTTTCATTTCGGAGGGGAAAAAGACGAGATCAAGGGAAAAATGTGGATTTTCTCTCTTCACTGTTTTTCTTTTTCATCTCTCATCCGTTGTTCTCCTCTTCCATGAGGAGTTTATTATTATTATTTTGCCTTGTCTCTCCCCGTTTCCCTTTCACTTTTTCTCTGTTTCATCTCTTTCTGTCTCCTTATTCCCTCTCTCTCTCTCCTCGTTCTCTCTCTCTTTTCTTTTTCTTTCCGCCTTACTTCTCTATGCATTGATCCGCCACACGCCACCGTTTTGCCGCTCTCTTTCCCGTTTTTTTCTTTAAAATCTTTATATCTGACCTTTCTATTTTTCTTTTCTTTTCTTCTCTGTTTTTTTTTCTTTCAAACTTCTACTCTTATTTGTTATATCGAGAGGCAAGTAAAAAGAAAAACACGCACACACAACGAAAAAAACAACAAATACATACATACATACTTTGGTGAGTACTTTATATGACTAATTCTCATTTCCCTCCAGTTTTTCCTTCTTTTCCTTCTTTCTCTCTTTTTATATGATTTCAGCTCTCCAAATGCGTAGAAGGCAAAAGAGAGAGAGATCAAAATCCTTCCGACGAAACCAGCAATACCAACAACGAACAACATATAATTACACATAGAGAAGAATAAAGACGACGCTAATCTTTTCGATAAAAAGTTGAAAAAAAAAATGACACAAGAACAAACTAACACGTAATTGTAAAAGGGACAAGAATATTAATAGAAATTTCCCGAAATGGCTCTTGACGTTGATTATTCTATTCTCTTAAAAAAAAAAACTTCCTCCATCTGTTCTCTCCTTTTCCACTCTCGTTTCAGAGCCTTCACACGACGGTAACGTTGCTGAAGGTATACGTGGACGGACTTAGCATCATTCCTTTCTTTTTTTTTCTTTTGCTCGTAATTTTTCAATGATTAAATACTTGTTCCTTTTCCTGTTCCTGTTCTTTTGTTTTTTTCTTCTTTTTATTTTTTCTTCTTCTATTGTTCTACGCCTCTCAAAGATCTTTCTTCAAAAAAAAAAAAGTGAAAAATATAAAGAGAAAAAGATGCATGCACATGTTAATCTCCTCTTGTTGTTCATCCCCATCCCCTTCCTCATCTCATTTTTTTTTTTACTATTTTACGGTTTGGGTGGATAAGTTCTGTCTTTTCTTTTTTGTTTACTGATTTATTCTCACTGTTCTCTTCTTATCATCTTTTTTTTTCCGCGGCCAATCAGTTTTTTCTTCTTCTCTTCTATTATTAGGTTTATTCCTTTCATAAGGCGTTCGTTTATTCTCCACGGATCTTTTTTCCTCCCTTTTTAACTTTACTTTATTACCATTTTCGGCATTTTTGCCCCCCTCCCCCTCCTCTCTTTTTTTTTTCTTTATTGAATCTATTGCATTTTGCATTTGATAAACATAGTGAAAAACAATAAGAAAAAGAATCAAAGACATTACTGATGACGAAGCGCAACACACGTTTTTTTTCTTTCTTTCAGCCGATCGTTTGTTAGACTTAAATATTGTTTTTTAAATTTATTTATTTCAGTCTCCTTCTCCCAAAAAGAAAAGCTACTAATGTGAAATGCCACCCGAACTATACATATATGTATCCCGAGACATCAAAAGTTTTAATGAAATAAATAAAAGAAAAGATCAAGCGTCATATTATTTTACTGTTACACCCGTCCTTTTTTCACTTTCGGTAAAATAAGAAACAACAGCAATATATAGACAGTAAAAGAAAAAGAATGAATCATCTGTTCATTTCGTCCTTATTATTCATTATTCATTTTATTCTTATTATACGAGATTGTAAGTCTCACATTTTTTCATCTTGTCGCTACGTCACTGTATGCGAAGATTAACATGATGCAAATGGTTAAATAAAAAACGAAAAGAAAGAAGAATACTCAGAGAATGGCAAAAACCAATGAAAGTTAAAAATATAATTTCTCTATTGCTCTTCATTTATTTCACCACTGAAGTCCCATACATATATATATGCATGTGTACCATGTTGATTCAGTTTTAATTTCTCTCCATAGCTCTTGAAAAGTGTGTGCCTTTTTTTTTCTATGTCATGCGTAAGGTTAATTATCGAGTGATTGCGTTTTTTTTTTTTGGAAATTGCTTGCTATGAGAGATGGCTCCTTTCCTCATTCTTCCTCTCCTATTCTCCTCTTCTCCTCTCTCCTCTTTTTTTTTTTTGTATTCAACTTTTATTTCACACCTTCATTAACAACAAAAACAACAAAAACAATAATAGAATAGAGGTTATATCTATCTATATATAATAAACCGTTAAATTTGCTTCATTTTTTTCTCGTCTAGTTAGGAAATTTAGGAAAAGAAAAGAGAAGCGAACACTTTTTTTTTGTTCGCCTTTTCTTTTTTCCTTCTTTGTCCACCATTGCTTGCTACAATCTTCCTTTTGCTTCTTCTCTTTCTTGTTTATCGATTCTTTTTCGTGGTTTTCCTTCCCCCTTCTATCTTACTTTGTGTTTTCACATTTTTATCTGCCATTTGTTCAGTTGTTTCTTGTCTTCGTTCCCTTTGCTTGCCGCTCTTTCTCTTTCTCCTTTTTTACTTCTATATTATAGTTTTTTTTTTTTTTTAGAAGTAAAAAAGAAACACAGAAACACACACACACACACACACACACACACACACACACACACACACACACACAGAACAAAGAAACCATCAAAAAACAGTGACAAGTAAAAGGAAAGTGAAACACAATTGCTTAATATCAGCATTAAAAATAACATCAGTAAACCCATTTTCACTCTCGCTTTGCATTCCAATTTGAGAGACCCAAACAAACAAACAAACAAAATAACAATATCAACAAACTACAACAATAATTGACCATAATTGTCGCCAAGGGAAACACATAGAAAGAATTAAGAAATAAGAAAACGGAATAACAACATACAAACAACGAACAGAAACAAATAATTCCGACGTTAGCGCTAGCAAATCGATACATCAAATCTCAAGTGTCTTTCTACCGCCGTCACGTTATTCTTTTTCTTTCTTACTTTCTTCTCTCCCACCATTTTTTTTTTCATCACCGCCCTCCAATTTTTTTCTTCTTCTTTCCTGTCGCTTACCATAACTATCGACGGTTTGATTGAAAAAAAAAAAAAAGACTCACAACTCTAATACTCTAAACCTCCTTTTTGAGGATACGTAAAACAATCAAACAACCAAATAACAAAAATTAAAAAAAAAATATCAACAAACAAACAAACAAACAAACAAACAAGACACAACTTAATAACGAAAAAAAAAATTCGTCCTTTCTAACGCCATCACTGGCACCATTTTCATTAGCACACATACACACACACAAACAAATAACACTATCAACAAAAATAACATAGCATTAACCGACGAGATATAACAATTTAAATTCGATCAATCAAATTAAAATCAGACAATAACAACAAGTATAAACAAACAACCAAACAAACTACTAACATCACGATGCCCCTCTTCAACCCTATGCGCGTGCCACGGACGCAGCAGCAGCGGCAGCGGGCATCCGCTGCTGTCATTTTTTCATTCGCTACCTACAGCAGCGGTACTACTGCTGCTCGTACTGTCGCTGCCGCTCTCACTTTCTTCTTCCTTTCCTTCTTCCTCTTCTTTTCCCTTGTCCGCCGTTGCCTTTGCGGCGGCGGCCCCTGTCGTCACCTCCGCGCAGTGCGACACCAGCGGCGAGAGCGGCTTCAGCCTCTGCGGCAGCGGCTCCGTCGTCACCTTCACCGGCACCGGACTGGCGTCGGTCTCCTCCGTGCTGATCGGCCGCACGGAGTATCAGCGCGGCACGCAGATGGTGTGTGTGTCGCCGGCCGTGCAGGGCGACACGTCCGTGTCGTGCACACTGACGACGGTGTCGACCCCTGCGGACCCGCTGTTTGACGGCTCGTACCCTGTGTACATGACCGAGGGCACTAGCTCAGGTATTGGCGAGCCACTGGGGATTTTCAACTACGGAAACTACTACGAGGCCCCGCAGGTGCCGACCTTCATCCCGGCGGGCAGCGGCGGCGTTTCCTCAGCTTCCTCCTCCGCCGTCAGCTCCCAGTACATGACGTCCACGCTGCAGGGCACCTCTAACGAGTACGAAAACGGCGCGACGCTGCAGATCAACGGCAACTACGACCCCTCCCGCCGCTACCGCGTCACGCTGTACAACGTGCAGCGCATCCCGGCGACGGCGACGGAGCTGCCCGGCGGCCCCGGCACTGCGCCCAACTGCACGATTGTTGACCCGGCCACCGACGTCACCGCCAGTTGGCTGCGCTGCCGCCTCTCAACGGTCCGCAACGCCCTCGGCATGTACAGCGTGCAGGTCAGCGAGACGACAGCGGCGGAGGAAGAAGAAGAAGCGGAGGGGGGAGTGGTAAAGAACATTTCCTCGGCGTTTCTCCCGCAGGTCGACACACGCGGCGCCTTCACCGTTCGCCCGCCGCCGCCGACCGTCACGTCCGCCACCGGCGACTGCGCCCAGGACAGCGCCAAGTGCGTCGACGGCGCCTCCATCACGCTGGTCGGCAGCAACTTCAACTCCCGCACGACCGACGGCTCCGGCAATGCGTACCAGACGGCGTATTTCACGGTGGGCGACAGCGCGGCCGCGCAGCGGAACATCACGCTGACGCCAACAAGCGTGTCGGCGGACGGCACGCGGCTGACGGCGACGCTGGCGGTGGCGGCGGGGACGGCGCCCGGGCCGTACCAGATATACGTGCAGCTGCGCGCGTGCCAGATGGGGATGCGCGGCGCGGCGGTGCCGGCGGGGCAGCTGCTCATTGGTGAGTACCCGCAGGCGCAGCTGGCGGGCTGGCGGCCGAACCCCACCGCCGTCGCCGCCTCTGACGCGCTGCTGGGGTCTCGCGCTTCTCCCCGTCGTGGCCCACCAGCGGGGACACCGTCACCATCAGCGGCGCTTTCAACGCAACGCGCCGTTACGAGGTGGTCTTCTACAACACCGAGTCGATCATGCCGACGGACGACACGGTCAACAAGCCCAACTGCACCTCCCTCACCCTCGACAGCGCCGGCGCGACCCTCCGCTGCGTCATCGCCAACGCCGCGGGGAGCATGGGCATGTACAAGTTTCTCGTCCGCGACGCCGAGAGCGGCCTTTTTCTGACAGGCGGCGTCCCCAGCACGCGGCTCGGCGCGCTGGCCGTCAACCCCCCGCCGCTGGCCATCTCCGCGGTCTCCGGGCTGTGCAGCGGCGGCGTCAGCAACGGCACCGGCTGCAGCGCGGGGCAGACGTTTGTCTTCACTGGCACCCACTTCAACCCGCTGCGCAGCGAGTACAACGAGCTGTACGTCGGCGACACGGAGGACGTGCGCGCGGCGGTCGCCCTCAGCACCTCCGGCGTCTCCGCCACTCAGCTGACCGCGGCGCTGTCGTTTCCCAACACGGCGGCGGCGGCGCTGCCCCCCGGGTACTACCCCGTGTACGCGCGCGTGCAGGTGTGCGAGATGAAGATGCTGTCGCCGGCGCAGCTCATCGGCACCTTGGCGCTCGGCGTCGCCGATCCCGGCATGTATCTCGCCCCCCGTCCCTTCCGGTCCTCCTCCTCCTCTTCCTCCACCTCGGGGGAGGAGGAGGTGACGTCGCCGATGGTTCTCGCGGCGGTCGCGGACGGCGAGCAGGCCCCTGTGACGATTTACGTCTACGGCCGCGGCCTCAGCAGCACCCCCGCGGGGTCCGCCATCGGCGTGCGGCTGCTGGACGCGACGGACTACGCGACGGCGCTGGCGGCGAACGCGAACACGCCGGCCGCCGCCGCCGCCCGCACGCTTCTCTCCCCCATCGACGGTGCGCAGACTGTCGTCACGGTGGTGTCGGACTCGCTGCTGAAGGTGTCGGTGCTGTCGCTGCCGGCGGCGTACTTTGCGAGCGGCGCCGTGCTGCCCGTCGTCACCGCCGGGGACTACACCTTTCCGATGAACCTCACAACAACGGCTGCGGCTGCGGGTGCTGCTGGCGGGTCGCTTCGGCCGCTGCCGATGACGGCGGGGCCCACGCAGTACTACACCGCCGGCGACTGCCTCACGCGCGGCGGCACGAGCTGCGCCCCCGGCGCCACTCTCCGCTTCCGCAGCACCTTGTTTGACGCGCGCGGGGTGCCGGCGAGCGTCGCCGCGCTGCCGGCCTCTGAGCGCTTCCGCGTCGCGGTGACCGTCGGCGACGCGACCGCCAGCGACGAAACGACGCTGTGCCCCGTGACGGCGGCGGAGCCTCTCGCTGGCGGCAACACCAACACCATCAAGGCGGGCGGGCTCGAGGTGAGCTGCACCCTCGCCGCCGTGCCCGCCGCCGCCGCGCTCGTCAAGGGGAGCGTGGTGAAGTTTGCGGTGCGGCAGCTGCTGTACCCGGGAGTGTGGGCGTCGCGCGCGGTGGCGGTGCCGTCGTCGTATCTCATCATGTCCACCAACGACACGCAGGCGTGGACGGCCTTTGAGCCGGTCTGCGAGTCGTGCGCGCACACCTTCGGCGACGCGGTGTGGTGGGGCGTGTTCACCGACAGCCGCGGCCCCCCGCCGGCCCCAGCAAGCCGGGCTACCACGCCGCCATTGCCCTCGCGGTGATCTTCGCGGTCGCCTCGCTCGCGGTCATTGTCGCGCTGATTGTCATGTGCTGCGCCACCTGCCGCTCCCGCCGGCGGCAGCGCAAGCTGGACGAGGCGGAGGCCGCCGCCGCCGCGTCTGCAGCCGCCAACTACACCGTCAACGACGGCACCTCGAACGTGGGCTTTTAATTGGATAAGTACGTAATAATTATATCCGCCACGTAACTATTGATCGTTCTGGGACGTTTTCGCTAGTTTTCGCTAGTTTTTCCTTTTTTTTTTTTTAAATATCTATTATCGTCTTCTTGTCGTGCTGTGACTCCATAGTATGTTTTTTTTTTTTTTGTTTTCATTTCTTGCTGTTTTTACCCACATGATCGATCAAAAAAAAAAAAAAAAAAACAATAAATAATGAACGAAAGCGAGGGAGTAACGTAGAGAAGTGTGTGTGTATGGGGGTTGCTGCGGATAGGAGTTGTTTGTTCCATTTCCATGTATTTCTAATGCATTTCCGCCTCTTTTCGCCTCTTTTCGATTCCTATAAAAAAAAAAAATAACAGCTGCCATCAGGAGACACAAGGAAAAAAAGAAGGAAAAAAATATCGAAGCAGAGCCATTTTTCAGACCCCACCCCGGTTTCCTTCCGGCCGGAATCGAACCAGCGACCCTATGATTTCTGCAACCAAATTCTACAGTCATATGCTCTACCAATTGAGCTACAGAAGGTTCAACACTTCGTGGACCTTTTCGCATCACCCTCGATTTGGCTGTTTCGAAGGGTGGCAAAAAGTCGCTAACGGCAGGGTTTGAACCTGCGCGCGAGATCGCATCTGATTTCAAGTCAGACCCCGTAACCGCTTGGGTACGTCAGCATTCCGGAGTTGGTCGGTGGGGCAGGGCTCAGGCGCAAGCACCCAAACCACCGCTCCACCAAAGCACACCTGGAAGAAGGGGAGGGTGCGCATGCTGGGTAGCGAAAAAGAGTGTCACGAGAGATATATATTTTTGCAGCTAGGTTTTTATGTGTGTACTTCACCTGATCCGATAGCTCAGTCGTTTTGAGTGGCCTTTTAGAGATCAGGGTTGGCGGTTCAACACCGGCGCAGCCCCACTTTTAGCCAAATCAAGTTTTTATGTTATTATGGTGATTCAACTTAGCCACCCCGCGGCAGGAGCACTGTGGCGCAGTGGAAGCGCGGTGGGCTCATAACTCACAGGTCGTATGATCGAAACATACCGGTGCTATATTTTTTCCAATTTTATTTTTTGCCTTTTTTTTTGTGTCTGTTGGTTGGAAAATGAGAGGGAGGAAAGGGAGGTGATGTGGTGATGGTGAGGGGAGTCAAAATCAGCAAAACAGAACCGTGGCGAAGACGAAATTTACAGACAAGAGGTATTTTTTTCTTTTTAACCACCTCACACGAAAAAATAATAATAACAACAACAACAACAAGCAATCAAGTAAGGATGGCATTGTATTGGAGTTTTCCAATGATGGAATCAAATCATTTTGAGATACACATTTTTTTTTTTCCTTTTCCTGCTCTTGAACACTCCGATCAGAGTGAAGAGTTGAAGAGAATCAAAAGAAAAGAAGAATGAATAAAAATGAGGTAAAAAGTGGGAAGCACGTAGAGGGGCTGATGCGGGCAACAGCGAAATAAAAAAAAGATACAACAACGCTGAGGCCTTTAATCGACATCCCCAAACGTCTTTATTCTTTCATGTAACACACGCGCGCACGCACACCACACACAATTACACTCGTCTACAGTCACATATGCATAACTACACGTAACTATACATGTGTGTGAGTGAGTGAATGAATGAAGTGGTGGCGGTGGCGTATGAAATGAGTTGACTTTATTTCAGATGACTTTGTATTGAGTGTAGAAGCGGGGGGGGGGGGGGGGGCAGGAAATCAATAACAACACCAAAAAAAAAAAAAATTAAATGGGGAAAAGGAAAAGTGCAAAGGGTAGGTAGGGCGATTCAGAGAATACTGAAAAAGAAAAACACAACAAAAGTAAGGGTTAACAAAGGGAAGGAGATTAAAAAAACACTATAAATTAAAAATTAAAACGGATAAAAAAAAAGTAAAGAATGGTCTCGGAGAGTGCTGAGAGGGGATATGAGCGGAGAAAAAAAAAATTAACGACAAATAGATATTAAAATCCAAACAGAAAAAGAAGAAAAACACTCATGGCAGAAGACACACCTAAAGTAGGGAGTCATCACTAAATGCCAAGGAGGTAAAAAAAAGGGGGAGCTTCGAACTGGCGTGTGTATATGTATATATATATGTATATTTGAAAATGGAACAAAAGCACAAAACACCAGCAGAACTAAAAATTGGAAGTGAGAAGTGCTCAAACGGCAACAGCAACAACAACTATCAGACAGTAAAAGTTTGGGAAGGAGTTACACGCACTCCAAAAAAATTGGGGTAAACAAGAAAGAGAAAATGGAGTTCCGATAACGTGAAGAGAGGGTCAAAGGGAAATAAATACGATCTTGTAGAAAAAAAAAGCCGCTACTCCTTCTTTTCGCCTCTCTGTTTCTCTGTTTCTCTGTTTCTCTGTTTCTCTCTTTTTTACATATGAAAGAATAAAATAACCATATGTCTCGTTGTGCCCGACTGTGTGTATGTATGTGTGTGGCTGTTTGATTCTCTTCCAAACCCCTTTGAAAAGAAGGAAAGCATCATCAGAAAAACAAGTACAGCAACAAAAGCAAAAACTAAAAGAAATGAGATTTGAGAAAGAAGAAAGAAGTTCTTCCAAAGTGAGTGCGAGGTGAATGAATGCATTTTTTCCTTTTCTTTTTTTTCCCCTCTTATCTTCTCCTCAGATCGTCCACATTTATTTTCACTTCTTCCGTGAAGAAGTATGAAAAGAGTGAAGATTGAGGTGAAACGCTGAGCTTAATAATAATAATAAAGAGTTCAAATAAAGGAAGAAAATAAATAAAGAAAGAAATTAATACTAAACACTCGACAGACACTGGCCGCTTGCATTTGAGAAATGAGAAACAATAACGAAGGGATCATAGCTATATATTAAAAAAGAGAGATAAGAAAACAAATAGAGATATAAACCGTAAAAGCGTTTCATTGGGCCAGGAATCACAGCAACGGGAAGAAATTGTTCTTTTTTTTTCCGTCATTTTTTTTTCGTTCACTTTTTCTTTCTTTCTTCTTTTACGCGTATATATATATATGTGTGTGTTTGCATGTGAGTGTGTATGAAATAAATATATATAATCTTCTGGCGGGCGATATATGGAAAGGAAAAAGAAAAAAAGAAAAAGTACGAAAAAAAAAAGGAAGCATTTTCATTTTCATTTAAATTTTTGTCTTGTTGAGTACGTCGTTTTCTTTTCTTCTGCAATGAGTTTAACTTTTCATTTTTCATATTGCTGTTAACTGATACGAAAAGTGTGGTTGTTGTTTGCCGAACTACTATGTATGTGGAAAGACTTTTTTTTTCTCATTCAGCACTCTGCAATTGTGTTTTTTTTTTTTTCTCTCTCTTTAAAAATTGCATTCGGAATGATTTTCATTTTCTTCATCTCGCTTCCACACGCACACGCACACACAAACACACACTGCATATATTTGTATATAAATATTACTGAACCAAATGAGAAACGTTTTCAAAGAAGGAAAAAAAAAAAACAGCGAGCGGGAGGTATTCTCATCAGTAAAAGCGGAAAAAGGGCGATCGCATAGCGAGTGTATGTGAGTTTGTGTGCATGGGTGTGTGCGTGTGTAAAGCGTATGAGGAATAGACTTACAAATGCGGCAAGAGAGAGAGAGAGAGAGAGAAAAAGAAAAGAAACCAATGCAAATCAAACGAAGAAACAAACAATCTTGAAGAGATAGAATGAATTTAAAAAAAAATATATATAAAAGAGAGACATTATGTGGGATCGGGAACGGATGAAATGGAAAAAGAACTCGGGGGAGAGTACAACAAGTTGCGCAGTGAATGCGTTTAAAAGTTACTGGGGAAAAGGAAATTAAATTAAAAAGAAAGAAAAAAAAAAGAGGGCAAGGGACCTGTGGGGTGGGGGTGGAATATATATAAAAAAATGTTGGGGAAAGGAGTGGAGGAAAAAAAAAAGAATTATAAATGGGGGAAAGGAAACTGACTAACAAACAACAGGAGTGAAATATGGATATCAGTGAGAACAAAGTAGAAAAAATAAGTGAGAAAAATATAAAAAAAAGGGCCATCGTGAAAGATCGGATAAAACAGCAGAGGAAAACAGGAAAGAATAAAATGAGGAGGAACAAGAAAGAAAACGAAAGAAGGCGGATGATGCAATGGTTGTAATTTTCCCGTTTTTCTTCTTTTCTTGTCAGAATAGTCGTTGTAGTCACTGTACAGGCTGCAAACTACTACTACTACTACTATTACTAGTGATACGATCACTTTTTCTTCTTTTCCGTTTCTGGCAATCGCCGGCCTCTTCCTCTTCATATATATCCTCATCTTTCATCTTGCCTTTTGTTTTCATTCTGTTTTTTATTTTTTTTCTTATCAAATCTTGAATACAAGCGAAAAGAGATGGAGGTAGTTGGGAAGTGAGACCAGGGAAGAGGAAGGTAAAAGAAAGAGAGAAGCGAAACATACGAATGAGTCACTTCTCATCCTTCCTCATTCCATCTCTCTGTCTCTTACGCCTCGCGGCGGCGGCGGCCGGCGCCGCTGCTGCTGCTCATCTCCTCCTGATACGGCTCCGCGCTGTCGGCATTGCTGCCATCATCATTATTATTATTATTACTATTACTATTGTGTCGATGCCGCCGGCGGCCGCCTCCAGGTGCAGCTGTTCGCGCAGCTGTTCCCGCAGCTTGGCACGCTCGCGGCGCACGAAGCGGGTGTAGCGGATGTGGCACAGAATGCTCCCCGCGATGGACGTCACGTTGACGCAGAGCAGCACGATGAGGGAGGTCTGGACGCACTTTTTGCCGGAGCAGCGCGGGTAGATGGCCGGGTTGAACCTGCCGCTGTCGCGCTGCCGCTTCGCCTCGTCGTCGTAGATCTGGCCGTAGCAGAAGCGGTTGAGGCAGATGACGGCGATGAAGGCGCCCACGTACATAAAGTTGTAGTGCTTGCCAATGTCTTTGGCGAAGAGCGTGCGGACCGTCAGCGCGGTGCTTGCCCACGAGAAGCCGTTGCCGAAGGAGTCGAAGAAGAACCCGATGATGATCGCCTTGGAGCGCGGCGGGAGGGCGAGCAGGAAGATGAGGCCGAAGACCATGCAGGACGACGCGACGGGGTACACCACCGTCACCGTCGGGCGCGTGTCGGGGTTGAAGCGCACGAGGGTCGTCTCGAAAATACCCATCGACATGCGTCCCGCCGCGCTGCCGACGCCGATGATGGCCGAGTAGAGCACGTTGGTCGAGTCCTCGTACATGTCGTCCGCCAGCGCGCGGTAAATCTGCGCGCTGTTGAAGGCGATCACCATCCCGCAGCCCCACGTCGTGAGCGTGTTCCACCAGCAGAGCCAAATGTCCGGCCGCAGCAGCGAGCGCCAGAAGACCGTCTGGTACTGCGGGTGCAGCGTCGAGTAGGCTACGAGGGCCTTGTTGCTGTCGTGCGCCGCCGCCACCGCCACCTCCGCGTCCGCGTCACTGTGGAAAGAGTCTTCGTCATCACCGCCGCCGCCGCCGCCGCGCTTGTGCAGCACCTCCCCCTCCTTCCCCACCGTGTTGACGTGCCCGAGCTCATCGTCGGCGAGGTCGTCCTCCAGCACCACGCCGCCGTCGCCGCCGCCGCCGCCGCCCCTCTGCTCCTCCGCCACCGCCGCCACCACCGCCGGCTTTTCTTCGTTGAGCGGCTCGCCGTCGGCGGAGTCTGCGCCGCCGTCATGATCGTCGTGGGGGTGGAGGCCGCCGCCGTGGCCGCCGTGGCTCGGGGGCAGCGCGGGCAGCTCCTTGCTGTACGGCTCGCTCATGCCGCCCAAAAAAGGGAACGGCGCGGCGACGAGCGGGAGGGACACCACGATGATAATGACTCCGATGGTCACCCCGAGGCGCTTCTTGTCGGTCATCCCGGGGGCGTAGGCGACGCAGAGCGACTGCACCGTCAGGTACACCAGCAGCACAATGATGATGGTGAAGCCGAGGAGAAAGCGGCGCAGCGGCGGCATCTGCGTCAGGTACGCCTTTTGGGTGAGCTGCCGCCGCAGCAGGGTCTCCGGGGCGACGCACTTGCGATCCAGCGTCACGAGGTGGTACGGCGGGAAGCGAATGAAGGTGATCGCCAAGGCGCCGCAGAAGACAATCACGCCGCACATAAAGTACATGTAGCCCGAGTAGTTCTCGCGGAAAAAGCTGTAGCGAATCACGGCGAAGCACGAGGCGCCGAGCCCCGCGAGGGTCTTCATGATGGCGACGCAGGACCCCTTGCTGAGGGGGAAACTGCCCATCACCGCCATCAGCGAGCCCGTGTCGAAGGAGGCGCAGCCGAGATTCATAATGGCGCAAAAGACGGCAAACGTCACGACGGAGGCGCTGATGACGCCGTTGAAGGCGAGGCCGAAGAGCAGCGCCCCCAGCAGATTGAACGTGCACGCCATGATGTTCACGTACATTGGGCCCGCAAAGTCGAGCAGCATCCCGCCGGGAAACGTCACAAAGCCGACGACGATGCCCGTCGTGGTGATGGCGGTCATGTCGTTGGCTGAGAAGCCGTACGTGACCATCATCATGTTGCTGAGAATGTTGAAGCCGTAGAAGGTCGACATGCACACGCTCGCGCCGAGACCGCCGACAATGATGCGGAAACGCGCCAGCTCGTTGATGCGGTAATTCTCCGCCGTCACGACGGCCCCATCGCCGGCGTTAGACATGATGTTTTTTTTTCTTTTTCTTGAAGTAGAAGAAGAGTTTTTTTTCTTTTTTTTCTTTGTTTCTTGGTTTTGGCGTCGGGAGAATGAAAGATTTGGAAAGAAAACAAATAATCGGCTTGAGTTTTTTTTTTCTTCCTTTCTTCTTCTTCTTCTGAGGGTAGCTCGAGGATGGGTGGCGGTGTCGGATAGCGGGAGTGAGTTCTTCCAGTTGTTGTTGCTGTTGCCTCTACTGACGCTGTTACTCGGGTTTTGGTCGGAATGAACGGCTTTGGGACTATAGAGAGAGAGAGAGGGAGAGGGAGAGCGAGAAGCAGAGAAGAAAAAAAGGGTGAATGAGGCCTTTAAATTGTTTCTTCTTCGTAGTTTTCTCACTTTGTCTCTTAAAAAGAAAAGAGAAAGCTGTTGTTTGTTGTTTGTAGTTTTAGGAAAGTTTTTTTTTGGCTTTTCGGAGTCAAAAAAAGAGTTATTAACTTTAATTTCTTCGTTTTATACAAGTAAAATGGTTTCAGTTTTTTTTTTTTGAAGAGTGTGCGATTTAGGGAGAGAGAGAGAGGAAAGTTGAGAGAAGAGAAGTTGAACAACATTATTGGATAGAGAAAAGAAGGGAACATTTTGTAATACATGCAAGAGCAGAAAACATAAGAACGGATCGATGGGTGGGGAGGACACATTTCAATTGCAATAGAGCTGCTTAAATAATGAGGAGTATGCTTCATGCCTTCGATACCGTTAAGCACTCACTCATAATGATTGAGAGATGTATTCGGAAAATGAAAAAAAAAAGAGAAGAGCGGATAAGCACGAAAGGAAGAGGTGAAAAACAAAGTAAAGAGTCTGTTCGACACAATTGAGCATGTCTGTAAATTCATATAGAGAGAATGTAATATGTCATCTATAAATGTTATGTAAGGTGCAGGTATCATACAGCATGAATCAGTAAATTGGATGTGAAAAACGAGCAAAAACACACACGTAAAAAAGAAGAAGAGGGGGAAGAAGACAGAATGAATTATTATTACTTTTTTTCTTCATCAGTGAGCGGCACTTTCCTCTTCTTCCAAATCCTCCCACTCGCCAGCCTCGCTGTGAGCCTCTTGTGCGTTGTCTACGGGGCGTATACTAGAGGCAGCAATGCTATCGTTGCCAGCGTCATCGAGGGCTTCTTCTCTTCTCACCACCGCGCTTCTGTTGTTATTGTTGTTGTTGTTGTTGCTGTTGCTGTTGTTGCTACAGTTACTGCGGCGCCTCTCTGGAGTTCTCGTGTCTCTTTTTTTTCTTGCCCTTCATCATCCTGCAGCTTTTTCTCTGCCGCCGCCTCCCTCGCCTCTTTCTCGCGCAGCAGTTGGTCCTGCCGGCGCCACAGGCGCTCCGTCGCCTTGTCGTTGGGCGCGACCGCCTTTCGCAGGTGGTGATATTCGTTGAAGACCACCGTGATGAAGTCGTCGAGGTAGACCCCCGCAAAGTGCTCCTGCAGCGACTGCATCAGCAGCACGAGGCCCATGGTGAGGAGGGCGAGCGGCGCGGAGCTGGCCAGCACGGCCGTGAGCACGTACAACAGCGGACCCCACCAAAACAGTATCGCATTCACCGCCGCCGCAAAGAGAAGTACCACATGGGGCCCAAACAGGGGCGAGAGCAGCACCGCCGCGGTGAGGGGCGGCGCCCAGAAGAGAAGCGTCCCGCCGCACAGCACGCAGAGACCCATCACGGCCGTGCGGAGGGCAAGGAAGCGGGGCCGCGGCACGCCGGGCGGTAACAGCCGTTCGCGGCGCAGAAACACCTGCGAGACGTGTGGGACGGGAAGGATCAGCTCGGGGACGTCGGCGGGGTCAGTCGCGAGATACGCGCGCACCATCTCTAGGCGCTCCGCGTCAAACAGGAAGCTGTCGAGGTGCAGCACGCGCCGGCCCACAAAGAGGCACAGCGGCAGCAGCCGCGACAGCATGGCCCGCGGGTACGGGTAGAAGAAGAGCGAGACAAACGGCGTGAGCAGCATCACCCAGCTGGCGAAGGAGGCCAGGAGGCTGACCACGGAGCTGAGCCGAATCACATGGAAAAATAAAAACTCGCGCAGATGGGCGAGAACGCCGCCGCCGTAAACGGTCGCGCGCACCAACATGGCAATGATGCCACTTATGTGCGTGTACGACAGGTGATGCCGTGTCGAGGTTGTAGTTGCCGCCGCCGCCGCTGCGCTCTTCCTCCCGCCGCTTTTTCTTTCTCCTCCTTCTCCTCCAACCTCATGTTGTTGCTGCTGTTGTTGTTGTTGCTGTTGTTGCCGCCTTCTCTCGAGCAGTTGATCTTGAGCGTTGCCGTTGCTGTGCCCTCCGTCGCTGCGGTGCCGTAACTGGGGCTCGTGCCCACTCCACACCTCCGCTTGATAGCGGCGGCGGTGGCGGTAGAGCCATTCGGTGCTGCTACAGCCCTCAATCAGGATAGCGCGCATGAAGCGAAACAGGTCCGATGACAGGCGCGTCAGTTGTTCCTCCGTCAGAGGCCCAAGGTGATCGTCCAGCCAGCGCTGCTGGGCGCTGCCAGGGGGGATGGCGTGTAGGTGAGATTTGGAAGAAGACGTAGAGTGTTGCTGCTTTTCTGGAGCTTCTTTTTTGCGTGTATTCTTATCTTTGCCGGCGCTGCGATTCGTGTCGTTATTTTCGGTATTAATACTACTATTATTACTACTAGTATTGCCAATACCATCACGAATATCTCCGTTTTTGTCTTTACTGCCATTCTGTGTCATCTTGACATTCTTGTACTTGTTGATGTTGTTTGCTGTTACTACCACTAGTCTTCTCGCGATGACTCGCACTCCTCGCCTCCTCTGTTATGTGCCCTAACAGCAGCGCGGTGTACTCCATTTCCTCCTCCGCCTCCGGCCCCGCTGCCAGCTCCGCGTCCTCTTGCCAGTCACCAGACAACAGCTTGCTGTGAGAAGAAAAGGAGGGCAAACGCTCCAGATAAGAAAAGGGACTACGCGCACTGGTATTATTATTATTATTATTATTATTATTATGATTACTGCTCTCCTCTTCAGCTACCATGGTGGCATTCCACATGGCGTCTGTGGCGGCGGCGGTGGCGGGCCGGTACTGCAGTATCGCCGCCTGCAGACTCATACACGCCGCCAGCCACGTCCTAACTGGGTCTTCCAAGGTGTCACTGTTGTGACGATGATTCTGATTCTGATTGTTATTATTATTATTACTATATTTCGTGTTACTTTTGTTTTTACCCTTTCTTTTTGAGAGCGGCTGGCGGGCGGTGGTTACCGGCATGCGCGCTGCCAGTGAGGAGGGGAAGTCGCTTGTCCACCGACGGAAGTCAAAGAGGAGGCCGCTCACGGTGTCCTGCACCGCCAGCAGCGACGCGCGAGGGGCCGCGCGACGCCTCATCTTGTTGTAAATATAATAATAGTTTGTACTGTCGTATGGACGCCTCACACGCTTCTTGATGGGGTTCACGGAACTCCGCGCGTCGTCATCAACACTATTGTTATCACTACTACTATTATTATCATTATTATTATTGTTGCGGTAAGCACCGCCATGCATGGGATGTGCCTCCTGTACTTCCTCTTGTTCTTTCTGTTTCAGCAGCAGCAGCAGCCCCTCCTTCAGCGTCTGGCGAGATTCGTAGGTGACTTGCTCCAAAACACGTGAGGACATGGTGTCAAGCCGTGTGTAGGGAAATCGCCGGCCCAAGACACACACAGGGTTGACGGCGGAGTAAGGACCACCACTCAGCCCTGCCGCAGTGTTGGCACTCTTGTTGTCGATGCTGTCATTGCTTGTTGTTGTTGCTATTGCCGGTCTCCTCCTCCGCTCCGGCGGCAAAAAGCCCCAGTATTTCCATCAACACCCCTCGCGGCTCTGTCAAGGAGGCGAGAGGGGCAGTTGTGGCGGCGGCCGCGGCGCCCTTTTCGCTCTCCGCAACACGCGAACGGAAGGCGGCAAAAGAGGACAAGAAAGAGGCGGCGGACTCGGAAGCGTCTGACACTGAAGGCGGCACCGACGGCATTGGATTCTGATTGTTTGCGTTGCCGGCTGACCCGGCAAAGGAGGAGGAAACAAAAGACCACACACGTTGCTCCACGCGCTCGGTGGGGGGTAGCAAGGTCGGAATAGGCATTCCAAACTTGTTCCTGATGATGTTTACTTTACGAAGCGGCCGCAGCTGCGTCCAACGACGACTATTATTCGTGCTGTTCTTCTCATTGTGCTCCTCGCTGCTTGCCTTTGCTTGCGCTGACTTTTCGAACAACTCCAGCAAGGAAGCGTACGCCACCGTTGGGCGAAATGGCAAACTCGGGAGAGTCACCCCAAAACTTTTCGGCAGCGAAAAACCCAAGTGAGGCTCCCCCGACGGGGGCTGGTTCATCAGCCGAGGCGCCTGCGCGCAGTCGGGCTCCAGCTCACGCAGCGCCCTACCAAACGAGAGGAAGGCGTTCAGCTCCGCGGCGGTAAGGCCGTCATCATCATCTTCATTGTAGTCGATATGTGCGCTCCTTTTCCTTTTTTTGTTATTACCACTGCTACGACTATGGAAAGAGTAGGCCCTATCCGACATGCGCGGCAAGGTATCCACCGCTTTGCCCCATTCCCTGATGACATTGCTACGGCCGCTACGACCACTAGCACGAGCACTAGCAGCATCAGTTTCTTCATCACCATTGCTGCTATCGTCTTTCGCCTCTGTATCCCCGTACGTGCCCCCGTCTCTCTCATCACTCTTGTTCGCATGTCCACGCTCACGTTTATGCTCTTCCTTTTCCTCATCCTCATCCTCATCCTCGTCCCACACATCCTCTCCGGCGTGATAGCGATACGCCGCGTGGAATCGCTCCAGCGGCGGCAAGTCCCCCGGGGCGGCGCTCGCAAGCCGCCGCAGCGCCACTACGTGCTTTTGCCACTGCAGCAACTTTTGCTCCAACATCCAATCCGGCGCGATAGGTTTCGAGATCTCTTCCGCAACGTACATGTACATGCCATCACCCCCGGAGGCGCCTGCGCCTTCGTTCCCGTCTCGTTGAAATGTGCCGTGGTGAGGGTGCTCTTGCTCTTGTTGATGATGAACAGCAACGGCGCCGGGCTTCCCCCTCTTCTCCAGACGGTCTTCGTACGCTTCTAGTGCGGTAAAGGACGCGACTTGGGCTGGAAAGCCGAGAGGCAGCGGCAGCCCTGGCGCCTCCTCCCCCCATTCCAGCAAATCCGCGTAGAGTTGACTGTAGGGACGCGTTTCGCTAGCGGACAGAATCGCGGGTGGACGCTCCGCCTCGTCGCTTGAGGAGAATAACGAGGAAAACAACCGCGTTGCAAGACTTCCACGGGAGTGTTCATGGGCGTTTGACACACTACCGCTTCTGAAAAGCCATTCGCTGCTCTTCCAATGCATCATCGTCGCTTCTTCTTCTTCGGAATCGCTTTCAGAGACGCCGTCGTCCGCTGTATTCGTCTGTGCCTCCGCCGCTGTCGTTTTCGGAGCTCCAGCGGCAGCAGCGGCCCCCCTTTCGTCAGCAAGAAGCGTCGCGGCGGCGGCGTCAGCAGCAGCAACGGCAGCGGCGCCCTCCGCTTGAATCGCCGCCGCCGCCGCCTCCATCGCATGATACGTCGGCGTATCCCACGGCACCCAGCGCCCCTCCGCCGCGCGGCGCCGCGCCAGGCCCGCGACGTCGCCCCCCCACAGCCAGCCCCGCATCCCCAGCGACACGTACACAGGGGTGACGACAAAGATGATCAGCGCGCCCACCTCCAGCACGGCGATCATCAGAAAGTCCCG
Organism: Kentomonas sorsogonicus; assembly: GCA_030347455.1. NCBI lineage: Eukaryota > Euglenozoa > Kinetoplastea > Trypanosomatida > Trypanosomatidae > Kentomonas > Kentomonas sorsogonicus. Next base: position 712,688 of record JAQOSZ010000296.1, on the reverse strand, counting down.
CAGTGTCGCTAGGGCGTCGCCGTCGAAGACTCGGGCGAGGGTCAGCTGGTAAAAGTGCTCCTCCACGTACGCCCGCGGATCCACCGCGCGGGCAAAGTAGAGGTCGACCCCGGGCGCAAAGATGACCGCGATCACCATCGACTCGACCTGCAGCAGCGTCACACTTAAGGCGGTGCCGGCCATCCAGTAGAGGAGCAGCTGCAGCGCGCTGAGCTCCGCGAGAAACGCCGAGAGGGACGCCGGAGCGGCAATCAAAAAAGGGGCGGTGCAGTAGTGGAGCGTCGCGCCGCCCAGCGTAGGGACGATAATGGAGAAGAAGAGCACATCGATCATGTAGATGGCGAACCAGCGCTGGATGTTGCCGTCGGTGCACGTCCGCACGCGGCGCAGCACTTCGTAAAAACGCGCGTTGTACTCGCGGATACGGAAGCGGGGAATGTAGATACGCCACAGCGCGGCGACGGCGACGACGGCAATCACGGCCGCCTGCGGCGCGTACGTCCAGCTGAGAAACAACATCAGAAGTGTACCCCGCGTGAGCAGAAGCGTTGCGCGACTGTCGTAGCGCCACGAGCGGTAGAGGTTGTCAAAGTAGAGAATAATAGCGTCGGTGACGGAGGTGGAGTTGTCCCAATCCTCTTCCTCCTCCTCTTCTTCTTCGTCCTCTTGCTCTTGCTGTTCTTGTTGTTGTTGGTCGACCTCATTTTCGTTCACGTCGCCCCGCGCCGGGTGGGCAGCCATGTCGCCCTCATTTCCACGGACACGCTCCACACCGGCGTCGTTGTTGCCGGCCTCGTTCGCGTCGCGCATGTCATTGCGGGGGTTGTTGTTGTCTTCCTCCTCGTCAACACCCGCGAGCCACCTCGCCCCTTCCGCGTCCGCGGCGGCGGCGGCGGCGGCGGCCGCGCCGTCTCTTCTCTCCGCCACGCAAAACGCCGTCCAGTCTTTGCGGGCCTGACGCACGAACCGCAGCGCCAAACACACCACCGCGCCCGCCACGTAGACATTCAGCCACCAGTACCAGTGCGGGACGTTTTCGAGTGTGTAGCCGCCGAGAAGCCGCACCGGGCGCCGCCGCCAGTCCTGCATGGACGGAGGCAGAAACTCCTCCAGGGGAGGAACGACCGCGGTACGGGCGGCGGCGGCGGCGGTGTACGGTGGCTGTGCCGCGCTGGGCGACGGGAAGAGGATGGAAAGGAGAGAAGAGACGTACGACACGGAGGAAGGAGAGGTGGGGGGCGAAAACGAAAGCGAGTCAGACGACGATGACGACAACGGCGAGACTGTTTCTGCTGCAGTTGCAGCCGCTGTGGTAGTCCACCGAAACCAACGGCGCTGTGGCGCACCACTTGTCGTGTTGCTACTATTACCACCGCTGCTGTTATGGCCAGAGGCACTGCTGAAAGTCCCCCCAGCACCCCACCATCACCACCACCATTCCCTCCAGTGACGGTGCCGTTTCCTTCTCCTTGCAGTGTTGTTTTCAGCCACTCCGGAAAGCGCGCCAGCGTCCGGTGCAGCAGCACCAACTCCCACGCGGGGCCGACGAGCCACCCAAACACCGGCCCCAACATGTGCACAGGCAGAAATGACACCGGGAGGAGATAAAAAGGGTCCTGTGCGTTCCACATGAAAAACGAAAAAGCCATTCGCTGCGCAGCGGCGAGGGCGCGCAAGGGTGACGTGAGGATACCAGCGCCGAGTAGGACCCACGGCCAGACCCACCACACCGCCGGAAGCCCCAATCCCGGGCACGCCGCCACCCACGCTGACGCGATGTAGAGGAGCTGCCCCAGTATCAACGGCAGCAGCAGCACCTGCCGGAGCACCAGCAGACTCGTGAAGATCAGTCGCCACGTTAGATGCACGCCAATGGCACGCCAGAGCAATAAAAGAGTGCCGCCAACGGTCGTGGGGGGCTTCGGCAGCGTCCTCTGTTTTGCTTTCCTCTTGTGCTTCTTGCTCTTTTGGTACTTTGCTTCTGTCTCGTTTCTTTCCGTTTGGCTCTGCTGAGGGCCATCGTTATTGTTTATTATTATTATTATTATTATTGTTGTTGTGATAAAGAAATTATTAGTGACGTTTTCTGTGTCGCCAGAGTTCTCAGCGCCGCCGCGAACACCATGCGTGCCAGTGGCGTCTGGGGCCTCTTCATACGACGCGACGCGGCGATGGTGATGCTTGTGCATGTTGTGGACGACTTCTTGCCCTTTTGCCTTCTCTTCCTCTCCGCCATCATCTCCTTCTCCGTCGCCCTCTTCATTTCCTTCGGCGTCACCCACTTCTTCGTCTGTTTCCAACTCTTCCATATTTCCGGAGTCGTCGTAGGGGTTTCCATCTTCAGCGAAAGAATCCACAGAGGTTCGCGTAACAATCATTTGCACCGCCGCCATTGCAGCTCTTTTGTCTCCCGTTACGCTCCTGCCTCCTCGACATTATTATTATTATTAGTATTACTATTACTACTCTTCTCATCCTCTTCTCCTTCCTCTTCTTCTTCCTCATCTTCCTCCTCCTTGGTAGCGATGGTCACCACCCGGTACCGGGAGCGGCACACGGGACACTCCCCTTTCATCTTCACTAACACATAATAGTCGATGCAGCGCTGATGCACGTAGCCCCCGCTGCCCCTGCACGCGCAGACCCCACTCCGCAGCGGGTTCGCCGCCGTGTTGTGCTTCCCCAGACACAGCCAGCAGGCAGAGGGTTGCTCAGAGGCGGGGGCCGCCAGCAGCGCCTCCGCCTCCGCCCGCTGGCGCCGCCGTTCTTGCCGCCGCCGTTTTTCCTCCGCGATGCGTTCGTGCTGCTCGGTGAGGGATTTCAGCGCTCTGAGGCGCCGCTCCTCCCGCCGCTTCTGGTCTTGGCGCGTTTTTGCTTCTCACGTTTTGCTCGCCAAGCGAGTCTTCACCGTTTGCGCCGTCGTCGTCGTTGTCGTGTGGCTGTGGCTCTCCGGCGTTACTACTACTACTGCTAATACGGCTGCTGCTGCTGTTGTTGTTGCTGTTATTGTGGTTAGTACGAGTGCTTTCGTAGAGTTGGAAGGGAATTTGGGGCGGTTGATCCGAGGAAGTTTCGGAGAGACTTTCCATGTCTGAAGTGTGTTCAGAGTCGCTTTCGTTTTGCCACTGGAAAGGCGGCGCGGCGTTGAAGTTTCCCTCCATTTTTCTTCGGGATTTTCTTTTTTGCTAAATGTTTCAGAGATGAAAGAAAGAAAAAAACACACAGAGTCACAGAGAAAACAACAAGAAAAAAACGCGGAAAGGAAATGTGAAAAGTGTAAAATGAGAAGTAAGGATACTAAGAGGATTATTCAATATTTCTTGTTATCTGCACAAGAGTGAGAGAGTGTTCGGTCGCGTTTCAGATCACTTGGTTACTCGCGCTCGTGTCTTTGTTTTATACTTGTGAGGAAGTCGAGAGCGTGAGGGCAAAAGCAGAAAACAATTGCGAACGATACAGTAAGTAAATATATAGAGAGAATGATATAGTGAGAGAGCGAAAAAGTAAGTTTTACTGGATTATGTTTGTAATAGAATACTGAATAACAAAGCAGAAAATGACTAGAAATAAAAATAAAGAATTGTTATAATAATTACAGAGGGGATGGGGGGGGGGGAGAGAAAAAAAGGTATCCCCTATCGTTATACTTCCTTCTAGTGCTTCTGGAAAAATGGGTAGTGATAGAGATGATGATGGTATTTTGAATGGTGAGAGTTGAAAAACGTATCTGCATACATAGGGGCACGTGAAAGTGACTTACCGCTTCACTGGTCACAAAGTGAGTAATGACAGTCACTGAAAGAACATGAGAGGAAGACCAATGTCGTTTCTCTAATGAGTAATAGATACATACATACTCAATCACTTATTATTATTATTATTACGTTTCTTTTCAAAGTATCGCACAATACTGAAAGTTTAACGAAGAGTGAAGTACTCAAAGTGAGATTTCTGAGAGAGAGAGAGAGAGAAAGAGAAAGAAAGAGAGAATGAGAAAGGTAATAAAAAGAAAAAAAAACAGACAAAGAACGAAAGGACTCTAGTTCTAGAGTAATGGTACAGGATTATACAAAAATGCAATGTGCATATGAGTATGCGCAAGTGTGAATTGGAAGAAGAAGAAGAGTAAGCAGCAGAAAAAAAAGTATGAACATACGAATGAGAGATGATGCATGATAAAATGCCAATAACCCTTCGCAAAATGCGTTGGCCTGGAGTGTGAATGCACAAACGACGAGAGAAAAAGTAAACACTTCAAAGTTTGCAAAAGGAAAGAGAGATACCAAAAGTGATAGATACACAACGACAAAATACAAAAGGGAGAGAAAAAAGAATAAGAGAGGGAAATATGGGAGAAAGCGATGGAGAGTGGGGTACAGAAAATAGCAGTAAAAAACAAACAACAGAGACAGATACCTCCTTCCCGTCCTTCACCCCGAACATACACCAACGCAACGGGGAAATCAATGCTACTACTACTGCTACTACTATTATTGCTACTCCTACTACTCCCTCCCTCTCTCTCGCATTTAAAAGACCTCCGCAATGCCCGGGTAGCGCGCCCGCACGCTGCCGCAGCCGCGCCAGATGAGGCCCGCGGTGAACTGTATCGCATGGCACAGCTCCCTCGTCTCCGCGATGCACTCGAGGTGGTGCACCACGCCGGCGCTGCGGCGCCCCAGCGACGGCACCAGATCATGCGAGGTGACGACACTCACGACATAGCGGTGCAGCGCCGGCAGCCCAAAGCCGAAGCGTCGCCGCGCGAGAGTGATACCCGGGCTGCTGAAGGCAACCGCCTCCAGGTGAAGCTGCGCGGCGACAATGGTTGCGACGCCGCCGCCCAGAGAGTGGCCGGTGATTACGACGTGTTTTGGGCGCGGCGTGCCGTCCACCTCCGCCGCGCGGTACGCGAGATGATTGAACACGTCGGAAAAGAAGTCGCGATTGTAGTTGTTTTGGTGGCAAATGGGGAGTAGCGGGTGGTGGTCGTTGCTCTTGTTCTTGCTCTGGCGGTGGTGGTGGTGGTTTTGATGATGGTTGAGCCTGGTTTTGGTATTACTATTGTTCTCACCGCTGCTGCCGGTAATGGCTTCGGAGAGAAGAGCCGTTCGGACTCTCTGTTGCTTCGCTTTCGTCGTCAGTATCGTCATTTTCTTCGCCTTCCTCCTCGTCGTCTTCGTTGTTTTCATTTTCATTTTCGTGCGAATTATCTTTATTACTACTACCCGTCTTGTCCTCACCACGGCTCTTCTGCAGTGCCTTTTCCGTCGTATCTTCTTCTTCTTGACTTTTCCATCGTTTCCTGCGAATTATTTTTTCGTTGTTGGTGCCGCTGCTGCTGCTGTAGCTCTTCTTCCCTCTCCCTCCTCCTCCCTCGCCAATTCCAGTTCCAGCTCGGCCTTGAGTTTCGCCGCGCGCGCCGTTGCGTTTCCCACCATTTCCGCCCACGTCGCCTGCGCCACCTCCAGCTCGGGCGGCAGCGACACCATGCGCAGCATCTCTGCAACGCGCTCCTTGGGAAACACCTGCGTCCCCGGCAGCACGAGGGTGAGCAGGTCATACAGCACCACCTCAAAAAACAAGTTGATGTCCTCCAGCATGTCGGCAATGCTCGTTGGGTCGGTGCCGCGGATGCTCACAACGGACGTCTCGAGTGAGGGGCTGTAGACCTCAAAGAAGGCCTCAAAATTGGTCGGCTGGTGGTTCGAGTCTGTCGCCACGCAGTCGCGGCCGTGCTTGGGCTGCAGCACCCAGTCGCTGCCCATGTGCGCGTTCATGAAGCCGATCATTGTTGCGAGTTCCCCCGCGTCAAACAGGTACGCCGCCATCGACAGCAGAGACAGCTCCCACACGCCCACGCCGTGGTAGTCGAGGGTGCACAGGTGGGGGTACAGGTCCTCGTCCGGGGCAGAAAAGGTGTCGCGCCAGCGAAGCGTCGGTGCCGGCCGCTCCCGGCGCGCGTTGCCTGCACTCGCGTTATTATTACTATCACTATCACTATTGCTATCATTGTTATGACTACTACTATTATCGTTGTCTTCGCCGCTTTGTGGTTGACTGGTAGTGGCGTCCGAATCGTTACTGTTATTGTTATTCTATTACTGTTGGTGGTGATACGTTCGAAAAAGTTTCTGGCAGTGTTGCTGCCGCTGCCGTTCTTCGTATCAGTACTCCGATCAGCCTCTTCGTCCTTATCCTCCTCCTGCCGGATGATCTTCTCCTCCATGACTGCGGCCTTTTTGAAATTGGCAGCGTCACCGTGCGTCTCTTTCTTCGTTTCCAGCGCTGGCAGCGACACAGAAATTGGGTTCATATGGCTCAAAAAACATCGCGGCCGGCGACCACTCGAGTAGAGCCGTCTTCTCTTTCTCTTTAAGACGACTATTATTATTATTATTATTATTATTATTATTATCCACTATTACTATTAGTACTGCCGTGGTGGTCGTCGCTGTCAGCATTGCTATCGCGCGTCACGACGTCAATATCTCCGTGAGCAAGCACCGCCAGCGGATGTAGAGGACCCAAACCATCATCCCCGGCCTCGCCTCCTTGATCGTTTCCGACATTATTGTTGTTATTGTTATTATTATTATTGTTGTTGTTGTTACCCGAATGATAGTCCCTTCGTCATCAACGCGATAGCTGATATCACTATTATTATTAGTAGTAGTAGTAGAAGTAGTTGAAGCGTCCCCCGCTCCCGCCTCCGCCTCCTTCACGGCCTCGACCACGCTCTCCAGCAGCTCGCTCGCCGAGTGCGACGCGATCAGGTGCAGACGCACGATGATCTGATCAAACACCAAATAATCCCCCGTGTCGCGGGGCACGTGGGCGCGCACGGGAAGCGGCCGCAGCTGCGGAAACGCCGACTGCACTACTGCGCCGCCCGCCAGCGCGACGAGCACGAGCAGCGCGGTGAGAGTCACCGCACGCAGCAGCACCCGCGCGCGGTGAAATTTAGCGCCGCCGAGGCACCCGGGGCTCTGCAGCGCCAGCAGCCGTGGCAGGGCGTAGAGGTAGAAGCCCTGGCTCGTCAGAAAGCGCCGCGCGGTGCCGTAGGGGAACACCTGCATGCGCGCCAGACGCACAATCTCGCCGTTGGCGTAGGCGAGCTGCATGCGGCGGAGGTTGAAGGTCAGGTCGAGGTTCACCACGTCGACGCCGCCCTCGCGCTTCTCGTACGCGTCCTCTAGCACCGTAGAAAGGTACGGCGGCAGCAGCGCCCGCGTGCGGCGGTCGCGCCACTGCACGGACCCTTCCGGCCCCACATCGTATTCTCGCACCAAGTCCACGCCGCGCGCCAGCAGCAGCACCAGCACCCCGGACAGCAGCGCCACCATTTCCCAGTGGTGGCGGAAGTAGAGAATCGTGTAGAGCACGGCGGAGGTGTAGGGCGACACGATCACCGCGCACGGCCACAGCGCGTCGGGGTGCCGCGCGAGCCAACCCGCCGACCGCTCCACCCGTACCGTCGCCGACGCAAAGGAGAGCGCGGTGTAGGTGACAAGGTGCGGGAGGTTCAGATAGGTCAGAAGCATCACCACCGCGGTGAAGCCCTCCACCGGGCCGCGCACGCTCGCCAGGCCCCCGGCGCACACGAGTATCAGCGCAAAGGCAATGTAGCGCAGTCGATAAATGTGCTGCCGCCACCACCGACGTTTCAGGTAGTGCAACAGCCCCGCCTGGCTCTTCCGCTGGAGCATCTCCGTAAAGGCATTGACGGGAAGCCCGGGACCGACGCTGACGACAGGGAACGGAGACGGCTGAAAGGGAGAGGCGAGGGGAAACAGCGGGTTCGCCCCATCCGAATGCCCTCTTGCTGCGCAGTTGCTGTATTGTTGTTGTTGTTGCTGTTTTCATGATTAGTTGTGGCGCTGTTGGTTACCGCTGCCGCTATCGCTGCTGCCGCCGCCGCTGCTTCTCCCGTATCGTGATGAGTGTAGGAACTCTGAGGTGTTTGCGCCTGCTGATACTGATGATGTGGTTCTTCTTCTCCTTCTTGCGAGGCGTGCTGGAGGGATTGGTACTTGCCATTGAGGTGAGGGGTGGAGGGACCCCACGTGCCTCCCGCAGCCGCAAAGGAGGCGTCGCCGCTGCTGCCGTCGTTGCTACTCGCTTTATTATTATTATTATTATTATTGCTATTGTTACTATCTTTATTGTCATTCCGCGTCGAGCTGAGTTGATTGTTAGTCACCGTATAGAGTGTCTGACTAGTTTGTCCGCTTTCCAGTGACTCACTAGGGGTCGCAGCAGTGGCTGCCGAGGTGTATTTGTATTTGTTGTTGTTGCGTGGGGTGGAATAGTCGCCGTCGTTACTGGTAAGCGCTCCGTCACTTCCGACTGCAAACGGAGACGGCATTTGATAAAACGGTTGCATTTCTTGAGTGATTTGCTGTGCTGCTGTTGTTGTTGACGTTGTGAACTCAGCGTAAGACTCTGAAGACTTTCGCTCTTGTTGTTTGTGTTATTCTTATATCCTGCCTGACGCCGCCGGCGCCGACGATCGAACAGAGGAAGAACGTTTTCGGGAGGGGTGCGACTCTTTCCGCTACCAAAGTTGCTGCGGTCGCTGCTGGTGGCGCTTCCCTCCGCTGCTCTCACCTCCGCCGCATCCGAGAGGTGAGTTTCCTCCTCCTCCTCCTCACGTTCTTCTTTACTTTCCTCTTCTTCTTCTTCTTCTTCCTCCTCGTCGTCAGTGCCATCGTCGTCTGTCGCCACCTGACGCTCAGAGTCGTCGTGGGAAGAGTCCAAGTGAGGGTGCCGAATTGGCTTCGGTTTCTGAATTTTCAGCGGAGAAGCGTGTTTGGATAAACTGGGACTCTTACCCCCGTCTTTGCCAGCGTAGTCCGCCACTTGTGTCACTCTGGCCTTCGTAATAACGCCACCGTCACCACTCCCATCTGCACTATTCTGTGTTTTCGCATTTGTTGTTTCTTCCTCTTCCTCCTCCTCTATATCTTCTTCGTTTTCCTCATACACAACGTTGCCTGAGCTGCTGCTTTGGTACGCGCCGCCGCCGCCGCCCGCAGCCTCGCGTGCAGAGTTGGAATGAAAGTTGTTGTCGTCACCTAAAAAGTCGTCGTTGTCATTGTCGTCATCTTCAAGATGATCGACGTTGCCGTGGCGGCGGTACCGAGGGTCCATGATGACGCGGCGGGAGGCACCACAGCCGCCGCCGCCACCGCCGCCGCCGCCGGGAGAGAGAGGTGAGGAGAGGGAGAGCGCATCCCACGTATGGCTCTTGCTATTGTCAGCGCTCTTATGATGATGACCTTTACCGCTATCATAACTATTATCATTATTACGACTAGTAATAAACTCCGCGGCGCGTGCGTGCCCTCTTTCCTCCATCTCCTCCTCTCTCCGTCTTCACCGTCGTAGCACTCGTTGTCCCCTTCACTGCCGTAGTTGCTATCCAGCAAGTCGTCCTGACCCTCCAGCGGTCGGCAAAAGTAGTAGGAAGGACTCCCTCGTCCACTGGCGCCGCGGGGCAGAGAGGTGAGGGAGGAGGAGGCCGCGTCGCTGCTGCTGCTGCTGCTCCTGAGCGACCCTCCCGCAGTGGCGCCGCTGCTTGTCGCTGACTCTTCTTCTTTTTACTGCTATTGCTCTTCTTCTTGATTCTGTTTGAAGTGCTGCCATTGTTATTATTATTAAACATTATTATTATTATTAGTTGTGTAGTCATTTAAATGTGGAATGCGGTTCGCCGCCGACGCGGGGGAAACCACTTGCATCGCCGCCGGAGGTGACAGCACCACCATACTTCCCTCTTCATTGAAGACGATGTTATTATTATTATGACTATTATTGACAGAATTAGCATTCTGACTGTCATCAGAGTTATTCAGAAGAAACGTATCCACGATGCCACTTCGGTAGTCGTTGTTGCCACTTCCGCCACTGCCGGAGCTGCTGCCAAACGTGATAGAGTCCAGATTAGGGGTCTGCTGAGTGGAAAAGGGCGGCGGAGGCGGGCGGCGGCGGCGGCGGCGGAGGTAATCCTTTGCTGCCTGCTGCTGCTGCTGCAGCTGTGTCGAGGGTGTGGGTATTATCGGCAACAGAAGCGTTGCTAGCGTTGGCAGATTCCGTAATAGTGGCGGCAGCGGCGGCGGCAGTGGCAAACGTGGGGCGACTCGCTTTCCCTTTTCAGTCGTGGGGAGTTTCCCGCCTTTACCGTTTTCCGCCTCTGCGGCTGTCGTCGCCGCTGGTGGTAGTAGTAGCTGCATTAGAGGAGCGTCTTGGAAGTGGGGATTTGCTCTCACCGATCGTGTCATCGAGTGTGGGTTACTGCTATGATTAGTATCATCAATATTGTCATTATCATTGCCATTATCATTCATACGATGATGTTGATGACTATGACTCGTATTGTTGAATTCAGAAACCAGCCGCTTTTGTGTCTCCCGTAGTTGGCGCTGGTGAAACGACAGTTTAGGTGTCTGTGGAGAGTTTCCCAGAGACACCGTGCCGCTCATGGAACTGATGTGACTATCTTTTCTATCATTTTTCTTGCTGTTTCTGTTTTGTTGTTGTTGTTGTTGTTGTTCCTGCTGCTGCGGTGTAGTCGGGGCACCGTCGGTGGAGGAAGCAAGACTCGCCTCATTGCCGATCACATCCAGCGAAAGTGCGTGGGCGCTGAAACTCTCGTTATCGTTGTTATTATTACTATTGTTATTATTATCGTTACTATTCCTGTCGCGCGGGGTGTTGTGGGGGTGGAGGCGGCGGTCGCGTGTAAAGTACGGACGATCCTCCCTCGCATTATTATTATTATTATTATTATTGTTATGACGCGCTTGATGCTCATGCTCATTATCGTCGTAAAAGTTGACCTCCCCACTCCCACTCGGGTCGTAATAGTAGTGATAGTAATCCTCCTCGTAGGCGTCAAAGTAACTCTCGTCATACCGATCTTTCTCGTGTCGTTGACAGCCGCTCGCGGCTGCTTTTGTTGCTGCTGCGTCGGTGGCGATCATGCCACCGTGTTTTCCTTCCTCCTCCTCTTCCTCGTATGCTCCTACTTTCCTCAACGCCCGAGCGTGAGCGCGAAGAATAGTGTCCACCATGGCGATTACTGTTGCCAGCACCGTGGCGGCCGGCACTAATGAGACTGCTGTTTTCTTGTTCTTCTTCTTCTTCGTTGTCGTCATCTTTCGCCTCTCTTCGCCTCGCGCTTCTGTCTCGACTGTGAAAGACGGGGCTTTCCCCTCGCGTCGCCCTGCTAGCGCTGTGGCTCACACTGCCGCTACCCACCCGCCGCCGCCCGCGCAAACGCCCCTGACGCGTGTGGTCGGAAGAGCCATCACCAGTGCCATCGCCGTCACCTTCTTCTTCCTCGTCTTCATCTTCCTCCTCCCTGTTATTTCTGTTTCTTTATTATTATTGTTCTTGTTATAATAATGACTGTAGTAGTGAGTAGTTGTTGGTTGTTGTAATTGTTGTTTGTAGTGGTGGTGGTGTTTGTGGTGTTTGTGTTTGTGTTGGCGGTGTTGTGTGTGACGCGAGAGAGGTGACTGCCGAAGCTGTATTCCATCAAATCTGTCGCCTCCCGCTCTCCCAACTGCACCCCGCCTGTGATGGGGGTGGAGGTAACGCCTTCGTATCGTTCCGTCCAGTGATGCTGCCGCCGCTGCCGCTGCTGCTGTTTTGCTGTTGTCGACTCGTTTGGTTTTGATTCTGGTCTGGTGATGAGAATAATGATGAGTGTTGTTGTTGCTGTTGCTGATGTTGATTATTATTATGATTCTGACTCTCCGCGTCCTGCCGCGTCGGGGAGCGATCCGCCGACGAACTGCACTGCCGGGTCCCATTTTCATCGTTACTTCTGTTATTAGTATTATTATTATTATGATTTGATAAAAGGCTTGACATCGGTGCGTCCTGTGACTGCCGCTGCTGTTGTTGATAGTTTTCCGACTGTTGTTTGATGTCGGCGCTGAGCGATACATCAGGGGAAGGAATGACAACCACACCAGCGCTGTGGCGGCGGCGGCGGGAGGCACACTGGTGATCGAACTCTCCTCCACAGCCGTCATGTCCGCCAGCGCCCCGTGTGTCGGGTGTTTGGAGGGCGCGGCTGTTTTGGACCGCGCGTGGCGCGGCGGCCGCGGCGGCGAGCAGGAGCGGCTGCTAGCTGTGGCTGTGGCTTGACTTGCGTGGGAGTAATGGCGAGGGCCGCACCGCTGGTGTTTTGGCCTTTCATTATTATTATTATCACTCATAAAGGTTTCCTCCTCTTTCTCTTGTTGTTGCTGTTGTTGTGTATGCGAAAAAGCCGCCCCTTTTGTTGGAATCACAGTATCCATACTGCCGTTGATGACACTCACAAGATGGCGATTTTGGCATATACTTCGCATCACCTCCACACTATTATTATTATTATTACTATTACTATTTCTATTCGTCGTTTCATTGCTATTATTATTATTATTATTATTCTTCCTGTTGTTGCTGTTGTTATTGTTGTTATCCAGGCTAGCAAAAGGGGAGTTGACCATGCCGCTGCTGCTGCTAACCTCCTTCGGCCACCCACCCGCAGGGGCGGCGGCGGGAAAGGGGAGGGAAGAAGAGGTGGATGCGTCCCGCGATGACAGAGGCGGAGGCGCCAGCGTGGCCCTTCGCGAAGCCATTTCTTCTTCTTTTCGTGTCTTTCCCTGTTGTTTTCTTCTCATTTGAGTGCCGCTCACCTCCTGTCCGGCAGCGGCGGTTGTTGTACTTACAGTAACGAGAAAACTCGGCAGTTTTGTTCCCTCCTCCTCGGCAACAGCTGCGGAGGGGGACGGGGGAGAGGCGGGGGAGCGGGGGCTGCCTCTATTATTATTATTATTATTATTAATAGTATTATTGTGGGTTTCCCGTCCCCTCCACCAGCTTCCAACGTTATTATTGTTGTTATCTCTTCCCTTGTGCTGTTCCTGTTGCTCTTCTTCCGTCTCCTCCTCCTGGTAGTTTCCGCCGGCGACGGTTTTCATTTTAGTTCTTGATGTTGTTTTTGGTGTTCTAGTTACGGTTGGCGAGTGGGTGAGGGCGGAGGGGCGGGGGCGGGGGCGGCGGCGGCGGTGCGCGCGGCGGTGGCGGCGGTGGCGGCCAGACTCATCAGATTCTCCTGCGACACCAGCGCACTCAGCCCGTGAGCAATACTGGTGTAGGTGCGCCGCAGTCGCCGAATGGGGGCCCGCCAGCGGCTGTTCTTGGGCAGGTGCCGCTCCACTATCCGTGTCCGGGGCGCCGTGGAGGGCGGTGACAAAAAAGTAGAGAATCTGCACGAGCATGATACACAGCATCGCGGCGAGAATCAGATAGTCGGAGCGGGCGGTCTCGGGGGTGCGGTTGTAGAAACTCCCCGAGACGAAAATGTAGTAGAGCACCAGCAGCCACGCGAGCAAGCGTGCCGGCAAATATCCGCACGCGCGACTCTTTACGCGTCATAAATTCGATGCGGGTGTGCATCAGCGGGTAGTCGTAGCCGTTCTGCGTCGCGTACGAGTCAATCATCGCCTCTAGCGCGCCGTTTAGTATCTTGTGCCCCGCCGTCGCCACGGCCGCGCCAAGCACCATAAACGGCAGCAGCCGCACGCCAATGTGCGAGAGACCCGACAGGAGTGTCATCCAGTAGGAAGAATTAAAGGCCTGCCGCTCCATTTCTCGCGTGACGGGCACCACCAACACCCACACAATGCGCTCCAGCGCGCTGTGCGTGATGGCGATCACCACCAGCAGTGACGGCACATAATAGGCGGCAAATACAAGGCGCACGAGGGTATCGGCGTAGAGGGTGAATTCGTCTGGGAGGTATAAATAGCCCCAGCACGCGAGGGAGAAGCGCACGCAGCGCCAGACCACGGCCGCCAGCCATCGGCTCCGGGGGATGACGTGATGCAGAATGGAAGCGACAGTGAGCACCAGACCGTCCCCGGGATTGCTTATATTATTATTATTATTATTATTATTATTATTGTTAACACTGATATTATTATTGATATAGTTGGTATTGTTATTATCGTTATTGTTATTGCTAATGCTGTTAGTATTCTTACTGTTGTTTTTATTGTTGTTGTGTATTGTCGGCCGATGCATTATAGGTGCACGGGAGGAAGTGTCCGTAACAACATCACTATTATTATTATGATTATTACTTTTCTGTATGCCGCGAGGCGGAGTGTGAGCCATTTTCCCTTTTCTTCGTATATATATGTTTGTATTTGTGGAATATCAAAATTTATGTTTTCAACTTCAAATGCTTTCCCCCTCTTTTCAATTTTAAAAATGGAAAGAGAATAATAAAAAAAGATGCAAGTGTTAAGATCGAAAATGATAATAATACTAATGAGTGATTGTATGTACTATATATGTCTGTGTGCAGTGGTGAGGGCGCGGATAAGGGGACAGAAAGAGAGAGAGAGAGAGAGAGAGAGAGTAGTAGTAGAAATAACTTTTTCTTAAACGGAGGAAAGAAAACTCTGATGATTATGGAAGGAAGAATTCTTTGATTAAAGAAAAAAAACACGAAAAAAAGGGGAAGAGAGCTAAAAGAGAAAGGCAAATGAAGAAAAATAGTAAAAAACAACAGCAGCGATGATAAGAGCAACAATGAATGCTTGCGCGTTTGTGTATGTGTCTCTCTGTTTTTATTTAAGTTCCTAATTAATTTTGGTTTCAATTTTTTGATTGTCCGCCTTTTTTTTTGTAAATGTGCACGTTTCGCGGATGCCAGGAAAAATAAAGGTGTGAATGAGAGAGAGAGAGAAAACAAAATAAAGCAATGGAGTGCCTGTACACGTTCCTTGGAAGCAAAAAGAAAAGAAAAAGAAAGAGATGAAATGCTGAACAAAAAATAAAAGAAAAATAATAACAGAAAGAGAAAATACTAAAAAAAGGGCGGAAAATAATAAGGAGAAAAAAGTTGAAAATACCAGAAATGTACAGAGAGATGGAGAAGAAAAATAAATGAAAAAAGTGATTAAAAAATATGAGCAGAAAATAGTTGCAGGAAATTATAAAGGAGAAATCTAACGCTGAAATAAAAAATGAAGAGAGAGGGAGAGAGAGAGAGAGAGAGAGAGAGAGAGCTAGAGGAAAAGAAAAATGAGAAAACAACGAACAAAACAAAAATAGTATTTATAATTAGTATGAATAAAATAAGGAGCACAAAAAAAGAGTAAAGCTGGCTAGAAAATGGAGAAAAAAGAGAGAAAAGAAAGAAGTAAGGAGGATCCGTTGTAAAATGAGTTTAGAAAAGATGCGTGTGTGTGTATATATGTACAGAGGCGGAACACTATAAAATATTCGTAAAACTGAACTCTTCACAGTAGGAAAAAAAACTAAAGCACAAGCACACACACAAAAAAGAGAGGAGTTATAAGAGAAAATGTGGGAATTAACAATAAAAGTAATTGTATGGAATAATGGTGATAGTGGTAGCGTGATGAATTGTAGGAATGATAAGCAACAACAGCAAATGAATGCTGCTTTTATTCTAAGTTTTTTTTACCTTATAACTTTGCAATGATAATAAAAATAATTACTATATAAAATATGATATTTGATTTTGTTTTTCCCGCGCTCCTTTTGTTTTTGAAATCATGTTTTACGTAGTATAATTCACAAATCAAATATAGATGAATGAATAAAAAAGGAAGAGAAAGAGGAAATAAGTGAAAGAGAGAGTGATATATATATAACACATTGCTGTATAAATCCATTTACAGAACAATTCATAGTGATGAGTGCACAATTCAGGCGAATCATGATAGGAAAGTGTGAGAAGCGAAAACACACACACATATAGAGAAAAATATAATAATAATAATAACTATAATAAAAGATGAGCTTTGGACGATTAGCTTCTCTTCACACATTTAAAATATTTTTCTCTTTATTTTGCCATTCATTTCCATTATCGTGCATCGTCCCTCCAATAGTTTTACTTTTTTTTACTTTTTTTTTGTTGAATTTGTTGTGCAAATTTAGTACATGATGTGCAAATTAAAATGTGAGTAGTGATAAAAGAATTCCTTTTTTTTTTAAAGAGAGAGAAGTGTACAGAATTTTATGGGTTCCTTTTTTTATATATAGAGTATTGGAGATTTAAAAAAAAAAAAAAAACAAAAGCAACAAAAAACATCAGAAGAAAGAAAAAAAAATGAACGATATGCAGAAATATAAAAACAAAAAATAAAAACAATAAATAATGACAATAAACAAAAGAGAATCAACTGGACACACATATTCGTATATGTATATACATTCATTTAGAATTTCGCCTTGCTCACCTCCTCTGTATAAAAGTGCATCATCAGCTGTTTAAACACTCGCAGGTCACTCTGCAGCGACGCAGACGGCCGGAAGCGCAGAGAGTTTACTTGCGAGAGCAGACGCGTCAATCGTATCATTGGAGAGTCTGAGATATTATTACTATTATTATTATTATTGTTATTGAGAGGAGTATTCGTTTTAGCCAGAACATAATACGGAATGTCTGCGGGCGTTTTAGCGGAGCGGCCGCGGCCAGGGCTCTTTATATTATTACTATTATTACTATTATTGGAGGAGGAAGAAGTACCGTTGCCTCCGCCGCCTCCGTAATTCACATTACCCGCCGCCGCCGGAATTTTCCGCAGACTTAACAGCGAAACGTCAATAAGTGCGTCCATGTAATGCTGAATGGTCTCCTGATTGCAGGCAACCGCGAAGTGAAACAGACGGCCCTTATTATTATTATTATTATTATTATTATTATTATTATTATTATTATTACTATTACTGTTATTATTACTATTGTGAGGAGAAAGAAGTCTAACGGACGAGGCAGCGGGTGAAGAAGAAGAGGAGAAAGAAAGAGATGTCAGGGAAGTCTCTGTGTCCGGAAAAATAAAGTCCAAGGCGGAGGAAATGTCGACAGCGTCAAAGAGAGTCATAGCGGTGCGGCGGGCGGCAATCACCGTTGCCTTTGCCTGATAGCGGCTCTCTTTCTCTTTCTCGGCGAGGGGAGAGGCGGAGGAGGGAAGAGGCGAAAAATGAGAATCCATTGTCTTATTGTTGTTATTATTATTATTATTATTATTACTGTGATTGTTGCCGGCCCCGGAGCCCGCGGGGAGGGAGGAGCTAAAAAGAGAGTGCGCGGCGGCGGCAGCGGCGAACGCACACTCCACATGCGGGTACAGCAGATGACAAAGAAAGTGCTGCAGAGGATTTCCGCGGACGTTGGGAATTTCAATCAAACCGTTGGCTTTCCCGATAATATAACTGCTTTCACTCTTATTATTATTATTACTATTATTATTATTATTATTATTGCTGAAATCACCGCCCTGCATGTGCCGTGCGTAGTCGTTAAGAGTCACCTCAAACCATGCGTCGGGTGAGAAGGGCGCGAACGAGGAAAAGTCGGGAAACTCTTGCGAGAGTAAACGACGAAGGATGAGACAGTAATTCTTCAGCACAGATAAATTGATGCAAACAGAATTATTATTATTATTACTATTATGTTGCTGTTGTTGTTGTCCAAACAACCACGATTTAATAATAGCCGTTTCCGTATCCTCCTTAGCACCAGCAATACTACTCTTATTATTATTACTATTGTTATTATTGAGATGCGTGGTATTGATAGAAGAAACTGCATAGTTTTCCTTGCCAGCGTTATTCAACAGGGAGCCCGCGGTGGCAAAACTATTCGACACACTATTATTTTTATTATTATTACTGTTAATGTGAGGGTTCAGAGTGGAAAAAGCGGCCACCACCACCGCCACCACCGCCTCTGAGACAAAGACGTGAATCAATTGATTGGTGGAAATATTAACCGCCAATCGGGTGGTAAACTTGTCGTTATTATCGCTCCTCTTTTTCTTCATATTGTTGTTGCTGTTCGTTTTAAGTTTATTTACAGCGCTAACAGGAGTGCCCTGCGCGCTGCTCTTCTCCCCCGGAGTATTATTATTATTATTATTCTTTTTAGCATTCAAATTAGAAATGAAGGAAGAAGAAGAAGAAGAAGGTATGAGGGCGGCGAGGGCGGATGGCAGCGGAGCTCCCGCCACCGCCGCCGCGGCCGCCACACCCCGCAGTGACCCGCGCCGCCTGCTACGCTCCGTAGAATTCCCAGAGGCGGCGGCGCTGCAATACAACACATAATCCGTCTCGGCATACGCGAGAGCCACTGCGCGATTATTATTATTATTACTATTATTATTATTATTATTAGTTTCACCCGATACGGTGCGGACCGTGAGGAATCTACCCAAGTGCCCGAGACCCCGCGCAGTGATGCTGGCGGGCGTCTCGCCGCGCGACAGCACTCTGTCACTAAGCTCCACGCCGTTACCGTTGTTTAGACAGTTGCCGCTGCGCTGTTTGATACTCCTGCGTTTGTCATTCCTGCCCTTCTCGGTATTATTATTATTGCTGTTGTTATTATTAATGCTTGCTTGCTCAACATCACCAGTAAACTCACTTCCGCCTTCCCTTTCCGTATTACTCTCATTGCCATTTTCACTATCACTTTCACTATCACTCTCGGCAATGCGAGCGTTGTATAGCCGCCGCTGCAGCAGCTGCCGCCGCAGCCACCCCACGCCGGCCGCCACCACCGCCACCGGAATCCCAATCTCACTCCACTCGCTAAACTCCGTAAAGTGCGTAGAAACTGGCCTCTGACTATTATTATTATTAATAGTATTATTATAATAATATTTCCTGCTGTCGGGGCCGAAGGTCTCCACCACGGCAGCCACCAGCGCTGTTGGTGTAATCACCGTAGACCTCTGCAGCGCATGTGTCAGGTGCCACCCCAGGCGGGTGAGAACGAGTGGCGGCGTCCACTGTATAGCTGCGGGGGCGGTAACTTTATTATTACTGTTATTATTGTGTAGTGGAGGGTTCAGAGCGGTTGTCATTACCGCTAGACGATTATTGCTACTGCTAGGAGCGTTGGCATTATTATTACTATTAGAAGAGGAGGGAATAACAGCAGAAGAAACGCCAGAAGAAGAGACAGCCTTTACCCCCGAAACTACCCCCGCGCCTGCGGCTGTGGCTGCGGCTGTGGCCCCCGGCGAATTATTATTATTACTATTAATAGTACTCAAACTTCCTCCCTCGCTGTCCCACCCTCTGTACGGCCGCGGGCACTGCCACGGGTCGGCTCGCATTCCCCTGACCGAGATCGGGTCCCCCACACAAATATTCACCCCGCCATGCTGTTTGGTCATAATCTGCGTCAGCGAGCGCAGTAAGTTGGGAAACGTCTCGGGGGGTTTGGGAATGCCGAGCATTTCCTCCACATACACCGCCGCCTCTAGCAGCTCGTCGTAGGAGAGGGAAATGGGCACAATCCACACATCGGCCACGTCGCTTAGAGAGCGATTGAGGGGGTGCGGAGGCGGGGGGACGACATTATTATTATTATTACTATTATTAACATTACTACTACTGTTGCTAATACTATTTCCACCAGTCATAACACTATTATTATTATTATTATTACTAGCACTATTCACCCCTCCCAACGCGCTAAAAAAAGCGTCGCAGATAAACTTCAGAATGCCCAATTTCGGCACCATCGTCTTGCCTGTGCGGCTGCGCGTGCCCTCCACAAAAAACTCCATCGCTTGCTTGTGCTGCACCAGCGTTCGCACGTACTCCCGGAACAGGCCGCCATACAGGGGGTCGCCTCGGAAGGTGCGGCGCATGAAAAACGCTCCGCAGCCGCGCAGCACCGAGACCACCTGAGGGCCCAGCTTGAAGAAGTCCTCCCCAGCCACAATGTGAGGAGGAGACAGCCCCACGAGGCACGGAATGTACGTCATAGCGAGGAAGTCGAGATACGAGCGATGCAGAGGCGCCAGCACCAACTCAATACCGCGCTCTTTCCCAAAGGCGGCGAGGCGCTGCAGTTTGCTAAAGCCGTCCCCCACGCGGAAACGTTCGAGAAAGAGAGGAAAGGCGCGGCTGACAATGAGTCCGAGAGAGCGTATGTGCCGTTCGTTGGTCAAGTCGCCGATGCGATGGATAATGGCGGTGGCGTGGCGCTCCGCGGCGGCGCGGCTGACGGCCGACACTTTCTTATTATTATTATTATTCTCTTTATTCTCTTTATTCTTTTCATTGTCGGTATTCTTTCTTTTGGTGGTGGTGGCGGGAAGGGTGTACGTGACACCGTCAAACACGCTATTACTACTGTTATTATTATTATTACTGTTGTTATTATTATTTGCGTCCGCGTTCATGTAGGCAAAGTCAAACAGCGTGCTGGCGGTGCTGCTGCCGCTGCGGAGTTTCGCTGTCTTTGGGTCGAATACTAAACTTCCATAGTCGGCAATGTTCACGTTTTCTAAACTGACGTTTTTATTCACCAATTTTCCTTTATTACTGCTACTGCTGCGAGAGCTACTCGTCTCTGCTGCTGCTGTTGTTACCGCGCTGCTAGTCTCATTTTTATCACCACTTGTTTTGTTTTCCGACTCCTTGCTGACGTTCGCGGTAGACTTACTCTTTTTATCCTCATTATCCTTATTATTATCCTTAGCAATATCCTTATCCTTAGCATTATTATTATCCTTATTAATATTATTATTATTATTATTGTTACTATCACTCTTGCTATTCTGCTTGTCGAGAGTCGCCGCGTAGCCATCGATGAGTCTCCGAATGTGCGGCTGCGCAAGTATCGCCTGCAGCCGCTGCGGGGTGAGGCCCGGCGCGCACTCTGAGACCGCCCCCGACGCTCGCATTCCCATCCGCCGGTACCACTCCACCGCGGGCAGCAAATAGTGTGTGAGGGACGGCAGCGGCGGCACCGTCGCCCTCTCTACTGTCGTGGCAGCAGCTGAGTGTCCGTGCAACAACTGGAGCTCTGACGGTAGTAGTGTCAGTGGTGGTGATGGCGCTGCTACTTGCTGCGAGGGTTGAGTGGAAACTTCTCCTCCACTATTGCTATTATTATTATTATTATTATCACCAGTGTGCTCTGCGTATATGGCCGGCTGCAGTTTATACAGCGCCGCGTCTGCGGTCGCGTCAGTGCGATAGATGTGATCGTTATGGGCGCACACCACTATTGGGGGGAGGGGAGGGAAACTAGAACAAGAGGGGGAGGAGGGGGCAACTGATACTACATTATTATTATTGTTATTACTATTATTATTATAATTACTATTGTTAGGATTAGACCCACCCTCATTCGCACCGCTGCCACTGGCTAATGTAAGTATAGGAGTGGGGGAGGGGGAGGAAGAAACAAATCCGCCAACCGTCGATTTGTTTCCAGACACCATTGAGGAATCGTAGAGACCGAGAAGTTGCGCGCGGGCGATTGTTTTAATAAACGACTCCCACTGAATATCTGCGAGGGAAATGTGTTGAAGTAATAACAGCCTCTCAAGGCAACCCGCGTCATTATTATTACTATTACTATTATTATGATGGGGAAGTTTGCCAGGAATGAGGGTCGATTGCAGAAACAAATAGCCGGCACAGTCGAACAAAAACAAATCCGGCGACAGGACACAGCTGCGCGCGAGGGTGTCCTCTAACGTCTTCTGCGACCTCTTTACTTTACTATTACTACTGTTATTATTATTATTACTATTTCCACTCCCCGCATGAGACAATAGCGGCTTGGATAATTTTGACGATGAAGACGATGATAATAATCCATTAAACATCAAAAGTTCGCGAATTTCGGATGCCGTCAGCACGGGCGACAGTTCACGCAGCACGGAGTAGTAGAGACTCGTTGGAATGCAATGCGAGAGCCCTAAATGGTGAAGCCGCTTGTCACCGCTGCCGCTGCGGCCGGCAGTATGCATGCGCTCCAGGCAAAAGCGGCGCTGCTGTGACAGCTGAGGGATGGATGAGTACTCTTATTATTATTATTATTATTATTGATAATTATTGCCATTATCGTTTGCCATCATCGTCATCGTGAATGAAAGCAGCTCCGCCCTCCGTTTTTCCTCCGCCGCCTCCACTCTCTGCGGCGCGACGGTGGTGGCGGCGGTGCCAAATTGACGAATTTGTGACGCGGAACACTCTAAAAGGGAAAAGCGCAGCACGGGGGGTGTGGGGGAGACAAACAGCGGCGGAGGAATGCATAATTCACTCTTATTATATTATTATTATTATTATTATTATTATTATTATTGTTACTGATGGATGTCGATGACGCTACAGAGACTCCCGCTGCTGTTGTATCTATTTGTTGTTGTTGTTGTTTCATTGCGTGTTGAATAAACGACTGATGACGCCCATAATAATCGTTAATATACGATGCGAGCATTTCCCAAATGAGAGAGTCGTTTTGCATTGTGTCGAGTGAAATCTGCCGCTGCAGGCAATTCAAAGGGGTGGAGCAGCTCTGAGCACTACTATTGCTGTTGCTTACTACCGCTACTAATATTATTATTATTATGATTGATAGTCGACTGACGGTGGGGAGTACCGCTCAGCAGCTCCGAAACGGAAGCTCCAGCAGAAAAAGAAGGAGGAGAATCCTTAGGAAAAGACACAGAAGAATTTCCGGCCGCCGCCGCCGCTGCTGCCACACGAAAATTCCACAGCGGAGAAAATAAAACAAGAGCGGCGCCTAGCGCGGTGTCCAGCGGACAAACCGAAACTCTATCATTTCTTTTGAAAAACGGCAGCAGCTGCATCGCCCCGCACGCCACGGAGGCGGCGAGGCTCGAGATGATATTATCCTGTAAATTACTATTTGAATTACTGATAACACGATTACCTTGCCCGTTGCCCGAACCAAGGTCTGCCGCGCTCTTGTAAATGGCAAGTTTTGAATGAAATGTAGAGTTATTATTATTATTATTATTATTATTATTATTAGTAATATTCAAACTAAATGGATGTAAATGTTCACCTGAGAACGGAGCCCCGCGGGCCTGAGCCTCTGTCAGTGCCAAGTGGGTGGCGCAGGGTGCCAGCTCCTTCACCCATACAAAGGCAACACAGCTGTGGGAGAGAAACAGGGCGAGGGAGGCGCCAAAATTATTATTATTATTTTCATTTTCATTATTATTATTAGAATTGCTATTATTGCTACGGTTATCATTCACGATAAAAAACTCCCCACTTTCCTCGCTTGAAATGTTCTCGTTCTTCTCTTTCGTATCGTTATTATTGTTATTATTACTACTATTCTTCGCCTCCTTATTATCTTTCTTTTCCTCCGTGGATTTGGTAGAGTTAGAGGGAGAAGTATTCCCTCCGCTCAAATCCCCTATTATCTTCTGTAAAGCAGCGATTCTTGCTTTTCCTTCCGCTCCAACTTGGCGGGGAGAATTATTATTCTTATTATTATTATCCATATTTTCAGTACTTTTAGCCCCAGACGCATCGGACAGCATACTTTCCGCTGTCCCCTCCGCACCACTCTTCTCTTTACTATTATTATTATTAGTATTACCAGTACTAGTTGGAAAAGGGGTAAAGTACGATTCCTTGTAAATCAAATGTAACAGCGCCAGACGGCACAGATTATCCGCAATAATAATAAACGACGGGGGAAGAGAGCCATTATTATTATTATTATTATTATTATTATTATTATCACTGCTATTGAAATAAGTTTGAGTCTTGTTCATTTTATCCAGCAGAGAGCTAAAATACACTCTGATCATGTATAAAACCACTCGAAACTGAGGACTGTTGGCGAGGCTATCTTTATCTTCGTCTTTACTTTCATTTTGAAATAAAAGATCGTTTTCCTTATTATTATTATTATTGTTATTAGTTTCGTAAGCAAACAAACCGGCAGGGTCAGAGTTCGGGTGTGTGCGACGGTATAATTCTAAGAGGGAATTACTATTCAGAATAATAACCAACGCGTCGTTATTTGGATTAAATTCTGTATTAATGTTATTATTATTATCTGCTTTTAAATTCGAGACGGTAATTTTGCTAAAGACTCGTTTGTCCGACGCCCAATACTTATCTTTTGACTCGGAGCGCACCCCAACAACAGTGGCACATGAATTGCCAGAATTATTATTGTTATTATGAAATTATTATTATTGTTTTTTATTTCTGCGCGAAACGGTAAAAATGGACTCGGGAGGGAGTTGATGATCTAATGGAAAGGTAAGGAGAGGGGCGGCCGTGTACCAGTTTTTGCTGTTACGTTTCTTCGTCTTATTATTATTAATAATTATTGTTATTATATAATTCAAAGCAAAAGAGGTGTATTTTTTAGGGTCGTAATGATATTTACAGGACTGTCGGATGCGACTGAGGGAAAGAGCGGAATTTTCGGCAAAAAGGATTTAATTATCGCCTCCTCCTCCTCTTCAGAATAATTCCTGTGCCCCTTTTCGATATTTTGATTTTGATTCTGTTTTATTATTATTGTATTATTATTAGAAAGTTGCTTAATAAACAGCGAATTAAAACAATCGACGTTGACGCGTGCAGAGCTGTACGTACTCTCTAAACTACCACCACTACTATTATTATTATTATTATTATTGTTGTTGTTGTAATAATTATTTCCGTGTAATAAAAGAGGCTGGAGAGTGAGGGCGGCGGCGGCGGCGGCGGCGGTGTTTGCGCCGCACACAGCGCTGTCTATACAAAACTGACGCAACACAGGAGGAGGGAGCAGCGGCGTTGGCGATAGTGGAGGTGGGGTGCATTTTCTTTTTTTGCTGTGTTGCACAGAAATGTTTTTTTTTTAATTGAAGCTACTAAGTGTTTATTGAATGATTTGCTATTCGTTCGATTGTCTCTGTAAATATGTACAAAAAAGGAATGTAAATAAGTAGTAGTAAATTGAAACTGAGTTTACTTTACAGCCGTTATTTTTATTATTTTTTCGTTACTTAACTGTTAATTCGAGTATTGACACTATATGAAATACGAAGGAAAAAAAATCAAAATAAACAAATAATGAAGAGTACCGGCGTTGTATGCGTTGGCGACTCCTTCGTTCGCTGTCACAATGATAAATTAAAAATAAGAAGATGAAAAATGGTGAAAAGCGGAAAGTAAAAAAGAGAGGAGAGAGAGAGAGACCAAAGAGGAAAACAAATAACGGAGCACAAGATAGTAAGTTTTTAATAACGATAACACTATGTATTTACTTTTCTAAACAACAAAACTGTGTGTGTGTGTGTGTGTGTGTGTGTGTGTATGTGTTTATTATTAAGTGGAGGAGGAGGAGAATAAGATTTCGGATAGTAGAAAAAAATGAAGGATTTTTTTTTTGGTGATGATATATGTGTATTATTTATGTATATAAACACTCGGCTTTGAAATCAAATAACCAATTCAACGTGTGTAATTACGATAGAAAATCTTTCTTGAAAGGTAATAAAGTTATAGAATAAGTCAAACGTCTCAGTCTTTTTTCTTTTCCTGATGAATTTCTTCTTCCTCTTAGTTTTATTTTTGACGGAAAATGATATAAACAATAAAAATGAAGAATCGATAGAATAAAAGGGAAAAAGAGTCTGAAGTCGTTTTTTCCTTTTCAACTAAGTTTTTATTTCACTATTGAATAATTGATGCGATGCCGTTGAAAGAAGTGTTTGATAAAACTTTTTCTTTTCTTTTTGTTTGAGATCGTTCAATTATTTTTAATGATGCAATCTGTTTGTGTGTGTATAGTGAAGAAAAAGGATGGTTTACGTTCTTCCTTCACTCTCTACTGCTACAGTTTATTGTATCTATCGTTTTTTTTTGTAAATACTTTTCTTCTTAGGTTTCAAAAAAAAAAATTGAAAGGAATAAAGTAAATGAGGGTTGTTTGTTTGTTTGGATGATGGTGTGGAAAAAAAAACAAGAACAACAACATACAGGGATGCAATAAATAGAAAAAGAAATATGAATATTACGTACACACACAGAAGAATAATTCAGAGACTCTATTAATCAAGTGCAAAATAAAGACAGAAAGAGAGGGAAGTAAATACTAAAACTTTCCTCCCTTTCCCCTCCTTTAATTCTCACGAGACAATACAACCACCCACATACGTACACATATACAAATACAAAAGAGAAGAAAGATGTAGTCACACCTTTTCGTTATTATTTTTCGCTAGCGTGGATACTCAGCAATGTAGTGCATCAGTGACGGCTTGTAGTGTTCACCTTAATAATAATAATAATAATATATATATATATATATATATATATTTTTTTTGATGAAGTAAATATATATCATTTTTCGTCGGGAAGGCGTATAATGAGAGATTATTATTTTTTTTCCTGTGTGTTTTTCGTTGGAAAGAAAAACATTTAGGGTTAAAATTTAGAGTAAAAAAAAGATAGAGAAATTACGCAATCAGGAGAAGAAAACTGGAAGCAACAAATGATGGGGGAGGGGTCAGAATAGTTTTTATTTTTAAATTTTAACGCTAAATGAGTTGAGAGAAGGAAATACCAGAATGAGGGTAAAAAAAATAGAGAAAATTACGAAAAAAAATGTAAAAGAAAAAAGCCGCATCAACAACAAAGGCAGCAACAAGCACGAAAGAAAATAATAATAGGCGTAGAACAAAGTAGAATGCATATCACACACAAACGCACCCCCCTTTCATGAACACGCTACACCTTTTTTCTACTTCTTTTTCTTCTTTCCGCCCTTTTTCTTCCGCCTGCCGCCGCCGCCGTCGCTGTTGTATCGCTGTCTTCGTAGTTGGAAGGGTCGAGAGGGTCGAAGCCTAAACGCAGCAAATCTTCACGGAGCTGCGCGTCTTTTTTTGCGAGGGCGGGCGCGCCACCACTGGCATTATTATTACTATTGTTATTATTATTTCCTTTTGCCTTCTTTTTATCTTTATTCTTCTTATTCTGATTATTATCATTATTGTTGTCGTCATTACTATCGTTGTCACTGTCGCTTTCTTCATTGTTATTGTTATTATTGTTATTACTACTAGTATTTCCGCGTTCGCTGATTTCCAACCACTGCAGGCGAGTCTTCAGCTCTTGCTTTTCCTTTTCCAACTGCTCTTCCTCGCTGCCATTATTATTATCACTATTATTACCATCGACAGAGGAGCTAACATCAGCAGTTGTCGCCGCCGCCGCCGCCGCCTCATTTGTAGTGCCGGCGGCGACGGCGGCGGGCGGAGGATAAGAGAATATTCGACACAGTAAATGTATCATTCCACAATTGGAGGCGCCTCTGCAGTTGGGCCGGCGCGGCGCCTGGGTGTTGTTGTATTAGCTGCTCTGCCACGCTACCGGTGACTGCAGCGTCCATCACGTGTACGGTGGCGGCGGGGGATTTTTGATTATTATTATTATTATTATTATTATTATTATTTCGTTTTGGTTTTGATTATTTTCGTTGGTTTCGTCATCGTCATTATCGTTATCACTACTATCGCTACTGTCATCGCTACTGCTATTATTATTATTCTTCCTTTTATTATTATTACCACGCTTATTACCTTTGTTATTATTATTATTCGCATTTTGATTCTTTTTCTTATTTGCCTTCTTGCTTGCCTTTTTGCTGTTCTTTCCACCAGCAGCGGCAGCAGCAGTGGCAACACCATTATTATTATTATTATTATTCTGAGAGTAGTTGATGTATTTCTGCAGAAAATCCTCCAAGCTACGGTAGAGAGCCGGCTGAATGACTAACACCACAGAGACGTTGTTACTTGTTGCACTGCCGGCCGCGGGGGTGTTTGACAGAGAGGGGGAGACGGATTTACTATTATTATTATTTTCGTTATTATTATTATTATTTTCAGTGGCATTATTCTTTGCGTCCTCCGCTTGTTCCATTTCAAGTCGTTTCTTCTTTTCTAGTTTCATCTTTTCCTTTCGGCTGAGAGTTCTTCCTTCAGTGTTATTATTGTTGTTGTTATTATGATTTTGGTCTTCTTCCTCTTCTTGCTGCTCTCCTTCACTATCATCGCCATCCTTGCTATTATTATTATTTGCCTTTCTACCAACAGCACCCTCAGAAGTAGGGTCGGCGTGTTTATTGTCATTATTATGTTTCGCGTCTTTTCCTCTTCTTGTTTATCGTTTTCAGCGTCCTTTCCTCCTTCTCCTTTCAGCTGTTGTTGTTGGGGAATAATATTGACATCGTAATTATCACCTCCGCATGGTCGAAAGTACCGGCGCCCCCCTCAGCACTGAAATTATTATTCTTATTATTATTATTACTATTAGTATTACTCTGCTCAATTTTGGGAGGCATATTCTGGTGTTTCGCGCACCACAGTAACAACAACTCTAGAGAGGAGAGTGAACGTAGAAACGCGTCGGCCTGCACGGCGTCCGCGGCAACTCTATTATTGTTATTATTATTATTATTATTATTATTATTATGATGATACGAGCCAAAAACTGTAAAATCACCGCCGGCGGCAGCCACACCCACACGCGGACTCTCATCTTTGCCCGCGCCAGCCCCGGCAGCACCTCTGGCCTCGCGAGTAGCTTTGCCATGAGTGTGAGTGTCTGCCGCTTCGCACTCTGATGCAACGACACACTCGCCCCTATCTGTCGTAGCGCCTCCTCCACCACGGGGGCGGGAAAAGGGCGAAAAGTGTGCGTGTTGATCGTTTTTTGCGAAATAGACAGCGCCACGTCGCGAAAAATGTCGCCTGACTCGTGCTGCCGCTCCCCTTGCGCCACCTGCAGCTCACCATGCATCAGCATGTGTGTGATGATGACTCGGGCCTTGGCGTTGTGGATCGCATTCTCGAGTTTTATCGCCTCTAGCTGACGATACAGCGGGTACCAATCACTCACACGAATATTATTATTTCCGTTATTATTATTATTATTTTCTCCGCCGTCATCGTCGTCCTCTTCGTCTTCAAAGGCGGTGGCGTTGAAATAATCGGCGTCGTCTAGTGTGAGTCCCCCGCCAGCAGCGGCAGACAGTACACCCGCCGCCGCCGCATTCACACTCCCATCGACCAGACTCGATAAATTGTTATTGTTATTGTTATTGTTGATGTTATTATCATTATTATTCATTTCAGCATTATTATTGTTATTATTGCTATTATTGTTACTAGCGTGCCTGGCAGCTCTCTCCAGCCGCACCTGATTGCGTGCGTACGACTTGAAGAAGGTATCGTCAAAAATGTTAATAATTTCCAAATCGGACGCCAGCAGCCCTTTGCCCACGTTGGTAAATATTCTATCGACCTGCAACACTTCATCTAGTCGGTCTTCGGTGCCCGAGCGAAAGGAAATGACTTTATTCTTGTAGCACGCCAGCTCGAGTCGTGTGCCGCGGCGCTGGTAGCGAACGACGGCAATGTTTGTGTGCCGCCGCTGATTCAGCGGAACTTGCATGCGAGTGCTCATTTTTTTTTAATAGTTATCTATATATCGCTGTTATTATTATTTCTTATAGTTGTTGTTATTTTTTGTTATTGTTTTTATTTTTTTGTTATTATTACTACTACTTTTCGGCGTATTTTCATTCTTTTGTTTTTCTTATAGAATCGAAAGGTGAAGTGAAGGATAGTAAATAATTATGAAAATAAAAGACGACAAGGAAATACATACATATGAAGAAAACGATACATACATAGAAGAAGACATTAATTTACCATATCAATAAGATTGTAAAACTATGAAGTAAAAAAAAGAAAAAATCAATGAGAAGAATAAAAATCATATCATATATCCTCCTACATACATTGCAACATATCGTTACTAGCATCAAAAAGTACAAGAGAGGGGAGAAAAATAGTGAGAAAGAACGCATTAGCAACATTTACTTATCGTAATACATAGTCATATTACTTTTTTTTTATTCTCTTCGTCCCTTCATTGCCTGGCCTTTTTTTTTTCTAAATGAGAGACTACATAAGAGAAAAAACAATGCAAAAATAGGAATAAATAATCATATCAACACAAATAGTGAAAAGGGTACAATACAGAATTGTAGGAGAAAAAAAAGTAGTAACGATTGAGAAAAAAAAAGTGTACGCATAATGATAAAAGCAAAAGAAGAGAAGACTGAGAAGAAGAAGGGAGAAATGAAAAGAATCTAGGGAATGGTACAGGAAGCAACAGAGAAGAAGAAATGAATATTGTGTTCACGGGTATTCTGATAATCTTTCTTCTTTTTTCCTTCCTTTATGATTGTATCTAAGCATAGCGCAGTAATAAACGTTGAGAGATACACACAAAAAAAAAAAGAAGAAAGAGGAGCAAATATAAAAATCAGCAACAAAAACAACAACAATAAATCGATGTCAAATGGAAATGATCGAGGGTTGGGTAATAATGATAGTGATGAAATGAAGAAATACTGAAAGAATTGATGAACGAAGGGAGTACAAGTGAGGAGAAAGGGAGGAAAAAAAAGAGAAGAAAAGAAGTGAAATGTAGATACATCTACACATCTATCTAATTCGACTATCCATTGTTAAGAAACAGCAACGACAACAAAATATATAAAATATATATCCGCCTTTTCTTTTTCTCATCCACACTCTCTTTTTTTTCTTCCTTTTTTTGTTCTCCCCCCCCCCTCCCCACCACCCGCCCACGCACGTTAATTCCCAAACTTCTCTCTGTACTGCCTCAGCTTCTCGTCTTTAACCCGCGAGAGCTCCTCCAACTTTAGAATTTTTTCGCTGAGAATACCAACCGTCTCGCGCAGCTCTAAAATACTGCGATCTTTCTCATTCAGCAGCAGCTGCAGCTCTGCCACAGTCACGCTATCATTTACATTATTATTATTATTATTATTTAAAGGGCTATTTGCGGACATCTGTTGCTGCTGTTGTTGAGAAGAAATGTTATATTTTTGTTGTTGTTGTTGTTGTTTGCGGATCTGATTTCCCGCGCGGAGTGCATTGATGTCATCATCGTCAAAAAATTTCTCTATTTCGTTATTATTATTATTATTATTATTATTATTCTGAGTAAGTTCAGCCGCCCCAATTTTAGAGAGACGCGTTCCTTTATTAAAAGAAGGGCGACCAGCGTTATTAGTGTTATTATTATTATTATTATTATTATTATTAGAAGGAACTCTCATCTTTTGCTTATTATTTGCGCCAGGTCTCGCGTAGTTACCCACCAAACCCCTATTATTATTATTATGAGCATTGGAAGGGTAGCCGTCATTAGTGTCGGCGGCTCCGTAGAAATCTTCATACTCATCTACACTGGTATTAACATTATTATTATTATTACGGCGGGACAGGCGCCGGGGGTTCTTCATTCCTCCTCCCCCAGCAGCAGCAGAAACACCTAAACCCCCCGCCGCCGCCGCCGCCCCTCCACCATTCCTTATCATTTCTTCTTCTTCATAATCTTTTTGTTGTTGTTGTTGTTGTTGGGCTTCGTATTGTTGTTTTGTAGCCAAAACTTGATCAATTTTAACCTTCAGAGCTCTCAAAAATCGCTCAATCGCTCCCGGCACCGCCGAAATAATCTCCTCCACCTCATCTGGGGGCACCTCAAAGTATAATTTACGCAACACTTTGTTATTCAGTGTTTCCCAGTTGTCTTTCTTTTTGCTCGATGACATGGCGGGCGCGTAGTTGTGCAGTTGCACCAGTTTGGGGAAGTAGTAGTAGAGAATTTCAGCGACGCAGCAGCCGTCGGCAAAATCTCGTGAGATGTTCTTCTTTGGCTTTGAGAGGGGAATGCTATCGACCCACACGTACAGCTCGTGTAGGTCCTCCTCGGTAAAGGCAATCATTTTTAGGTTTTTATTTTTATTTTTATTTTTTAATTGTTATTATTCAACTCTTTATTATGACTATTACTATTATTATTTTATTTGTTGTTTTGAATTAATAAACTAATTGATTAATTTAATTCAACTCGATTTCTTCGTTCTCGCTGTCTAAATACACTTGATAAGATATATCGGTATTAATGTTTCCTTTCCTTTTCTTTCCTTTCCTTTCCTTTTTTTTTTGTTGTTGTCTAAAGTGTTCTTTTCTTCCTTTTCTTTCGGATTATCTTGTGTTTTCAGTTTTTTTTTTTGTGATTATGAGAAACAAAAATAGAGATCGAAAATTCGATTTTATTCCGTTTTATATATTTCGCTTCGGAAAGTAGTAGTAGTTTTTTTTTAAAGGAAAGAGAAAAATGACGCAGAGAATAATAACGCATACATTGAGAGATACACACAACCATATACACGAAAGATAAACAGCGCATCTATGAATGAAAATGCAGTCATTCAAATATTTGTTTTACCAGCACAGAGAAATTCTTTAAAAAAAAAAACTAAAAACAATACTCAAGGAAATAATATATATTCATATATGCGAAAATATAGATAGGCACAGAGGGCGACATACAACAAAATATTTTATTTTCTATGTTTAATAAATAATAATAATAATTGGAATTGTACAAGTGTATGTGTGTGTGTGTGTTGTAAAAGCAATATCTATAGTTCATAAAAAAAATTAATAATAAATAAAAGCAAATGGGAATGGAAGAAAAATAAGCAAAAAAAACGCGAATGGGAGTGCTTTCTTCTTATTATTATTATTAGTTTTGTTGTTAATGTGCATGATTGACATTTTTATTCAGAAGCGAGAGAAATAAAAATGGAAATATATCGTGAGACCAATAATGATAGTAAAGGGAAGTATTGAAATGAAAAATGATAGAGTTTGAGCAAACAAAAGAGAGACGAATAACCAGAATGAAAGTGGGAGAAATACATAGCAAAGCGAATGTCAAGATCAAGATAATGTTTAATGAATAAAGAGTATTTTCATTATTCTTATAATCAATATAAGAAAAAGAAAGCATCAAAAGTAACAACACCTCTTTTTATTATTCTTTTAATCCAAAGCGGAGACAATTTTATAAATATCAGCGGCAAACTTCTTGGTGGCCTTTTCATCGGTGATGGCAACGGATTCTCCGTATTTTTCAACATCACTTTCATTATTATTATTATTATTATTATTATTATTATTATTATTGAATTTATTATTATTATTGAAATTATCGTATTCCGACTCTAAAGGACGAGGGCGGCTGTGACTGCTTTCCTCATTTACTATCTCCTCCGCACTTTTACTCTGCAAATTATTACTATTATTATGATTATTATGATTAATAATATCGGGAGAGTCTGCATACAGTTTCGTTGTAGTATTTGTATTAGTATTACTATTATTATTGTCTGGCGTTGGTGAGGGCTGCGGGGGAGCCAAGGGAACTCTTGCATGGTGTCTATTTCTCGCAGATAAAGGGTACGAATTATTATTATAATTATAATTATTATTTAGAGAATCATATGGTTGCCGGCGGTACTTTCGTGTCGAGTCTAACAGTCCTCCCTCCTCCTCCTCTTCCGGCCCTGCGAACATTTTATTATTATTATTATTGAAATTATTATTATTGAAATTATTATTATTCAGAGGGTCGTTGTTTTCAAAGTAACTGCGACGCCCAATCGATTCTATATCAACATCCGTATCCACATTATTATTATTATTATTATCAAAATAGCTATGCGGACGCTGCTGCCGCTGCTCTTCTCTATTTGTCTCCTTCACTATATCCTCCCACTTACTGCGTGTAGAGTACTCCTTTGGATATCTTCTGTTATTGTAATTATTATTATTATAATTATTATTTAAGGATGCTGAGGGGTTGGCAGAGGTGGAGGACGCGAAAGAAGAGGGCCGACGGTAATATTTACTGTTACTTCTGCTGCTGTTACTATTATTATTATTATTATTATTGTTCTCATTTATGTTATTATTATTATTATTATTATTAAAGTATGGAGAGTAAGAGGAAGAAGAGTAACGATTGGGTCTGCGGTAACTATTAGAAGGAGAGTAGTTGGACCAGGAAGAGGGAATTTCACCAAAATTATTATTATTATTATTATTGAAATAAGGAGAAGGTTTTCTATCCGCTTCCCTAGTGCTGCGGTTACTGTAACTTCTAGGAGAATACTTATTATTATTATTATTATTATTATTATTATATTATCGGAATTAAAGTAACTCTTATAATAGTTAATGTTACTGGCGGTTTCGTCTATCTTTGGCTCATTATTTTCGACTGTAATATTATTATTATTATTATTATTCTCAGGTATTTCTTCTTTTAATTTCTTGGCAGATTTTTCTTTCTTCTGCTTCTTTTCTTTCTTTTCCCTTTCCTTTTCCTTGTCTTCTTTAGATTTCTTATCTTTTATTTTATCCCTTTTACTCCCTTTACGATGTTTATCATTTTTGTCTTCCCGCTCTCTACTTTTATCCCTTTTCTCTTTCTTATCCTTTTTGCTCTTCCTTTTATTATCTTTATTCTTACCACCATCGTCATCATAATCGTTGCTGATTTTTTCCTTCTCTTTATTTCGCCTTGACTTTGGACGGGAGGAAGAGAAGAATAAGAATCGGAAGAATGAAAAGAAGAGTTAAGAGAAGAATTAAGAGAAGAGGAAGAAGAGGAGGAGGAAGAAACATCCAATGGTGAGGAGGGGGATTCATTATTATTATTATTATTGTTAATATCATTTCCATACTGTTGGGTGTTTTGCTTTGTCAGTGGGGGAGAAGGATTGTTGCTGCTGCTGCTGTTGATATTATTATTATTATTATTTAATTTATCTTTTTCATCTCTAGTTTTGCGCTCGTGACTTTTGCTGTGCCTCCGCTGACGTTTAGGAGAATTTTCGTTAAATTCTTCGTCTTCCTTTTCTTTTTCCTTTTCCCTCGTCTTATTCTTCTTCTTCTTCTTGTCTTTCTTCTTATCGCTGCTGCTGCTGCTTCTATCACGCTTTTTGCTTTTAGATTTATCGTTTTTATGCGACTTCTTTTCCTTCTTATCATGTTTACTGTGATTATGACGGTGGTGTTGTGGTGGTGGTCATCGGAGTCTGTGTCACTGATAATATTATCGTATTTATTATTATTATAATAATTAATTATCATCATCTTCTTCTTCAGAATCGTCAAAATGAGATTCCTCATCGCTATATATCCTCATCATAATATTGATGACGTTTTTTCTTCTTCTTTTTTCTCGTTCTCTCTCTCTTTATTTTTACTCTTACTCCTCTTTTCTTTCTTCTTCTTTTTCTTCTCATCGCCTTCTTTTTCTTTCCTTTTCTTAAGTTTCTTATCCTCCTTTTCGTTATTATTAGTCGTATTATTTATATATTCGCCTCTGTAGGGGGAAATAATCATATCACACCCACCGTCGCATTCGTCGCTATTATTATTATTATTATTATTATTATTATTATATTATTATTATTATTATTATTATTATTATGGCGGGGAGGAGTGTTGACGTGAGGGTTTGTGTCGTCCATTGTATTATTATTATTATTATTATTATTATTATTATTACTATTGCAATTATTATTATTATTATTATTATCACCATCCTCATTGTCGTCGCTCATTTGCGAGAGAACGACACTACTATTGTTGGACTTGTGAATAGGAAGGCTATCACTTCGGTTATTACTATTAAAAGTAAAATTATTTATTATTATTATTGTTAGAAATAACGTTTAGGAGACTCTGTCTGCTGTCTCCTCCTACTAGACTTGCATTGTAACCACTGCCGAGCAGATTA
Organism: Kentomonas sorsogonicus; assembly: GCA_030347455.1. NCBI lineage: Eukaryota > Euglenozoa > Kinetoplastea > Trypanosomatida > Trypanosomatidae > Kentomonas > Kentomonas sorsogonicus. The sequence goes on along the minus strand of JAQOSZ010000296.1, from coordinate 677,153 downwards.
CTGCCACTTCGCACGTGATTATTATTATTATTATTATTGTTATTATTTTGAGGGGCGGCGGCGGCGGAGACAGAGAGTCTTCCTAGTATGGTGTTGTGTCGACTGGCGGTACGAGAATGAGAGAAAACACCACTGCTGTTATTATTATTATTTTGATTATTATTATTATTAATGCTATAATTAGGATGAAAACTTCCGATAGAAACGCTGTTATTCATTTTTGGAGTGTTTGCCGTTGTTTTTGTTTTCATTGCGGAAGGGTCGCTGAACACATTTTGATTATTACTATTACTATTATTGTTATTATTATTATTAGCCACATTATGATTTGTGTAAAAGACATTACTATTACTATTATTACCATTATTGTTGTTATTATTATTGATATTATGATTAATATCATCAAGGAGTGACCGGGAACTCCTACCTGGATTATATTATTATTATTATTATTCAAATTATTATTATTATTATTATTATTATTATGATGCTCTATTTCACTGTCCACATACCTTCCTGTTCCTGGCACCTGTGACATACCAAGTGAGCCGCTAAAACTATTATTATTATTATTATTATTATTATTATTATTATTATTATTATTATTATTATTACTGTGATTGTAATGATTAGAGTTGGAATTAAACAAAAACGGCTGTTGTTGTTGTTGTTGTTGTTGTGTTTATTCGTCTGTGTCAGAGTTGAGAGTGGAGCTGCTGCTGCTGCTGCGGAGGCGGCGGCACAGAAACAAAAGAGGAGCGGGAGGCATCGATCGGAATGCCATAATCGGTATGAATATCTTCCTTTTCATTATTATTATTATTAATTATTATGATTGTTATTAATAAAAGTTGCAAGAGGGGGAAAAGACTGCTGCGGCGGTGTGAGAGATTCATACGAGGGGGCAGAGCGATCGACAGAGGAGGGGAGAATATTATTATTATTTATTATTATTATTTTCGTTTTTATTTGAAATGAGACGATTAGAAGGGATTTTGCTGTTTACCAGCCCTTGCTTTAACGCTTCCATATCTCTATTATTATTATCGTTATTATTATTATCAGATAAAGATTTACGTTTACCACTTTTATCTCTTTTTTTCCTCTGTTCCTTTTCCTTTTTCTTCTTATTACTATTATTATTCTCAGAGGGATTGCGATGACTAGTATAATAATAATAATTCTTTTCTTCTTCTTTTTCTTCATTATTATTATTATTTAATTGACCGTTTTTCTCTCTAAAACGGCGAATCGCCTCCAATTGAAATTCAACGGACACCGCGCGCGGATCGTCGTAGATTGACACACACCCGTCGTCATTATTATTATTATTATTATTATTATTATTATTATTACTATTATTATTATTGAAATCATCAAAAACGCTGTCTTCACTTTCATTCTCACTTGGACTTTCATTATTATTATTCTTATTATGTTTACTATTTGGCTTACGGCTGGGAGAGCGAACGGCAGAGGAAGGGCTGCGACGGTTTTTGTGGTGTTTCTTACTTTTGTTTTTATTCTTATTATTATCTTCTTCTCTACTTCTTCGTCTTCTTCTTTATATTTTTCTTTTCCGTCCTTTTCATGCTTATGTTTCTTCTTGTTACTACTAGTTTTGGCTTTACTTGCACTGCGTTCAGGGGCTTTACTTTTGCTTCTCGAATTATTACTTCTTTTCTTCTTATTCTTATTGTTATTATCATTAAACTCTTCATTTTCATCCTCCGTATCGTCATTAGTATTGTCAGTATTATTGTCATTATCATTAGTATTCTTACTCCTTTTCTTCTTTCCCTTCTTATTCCTCTCTTCCTGATGTTTGCTTCGTTTTTTAGGACTTGAATGTTCATCGTTACTCTCATTATTATTATTATTATTATTATTGTTATTACTGATTCCTTCCTCTTCGTTACTTTTACTGTTCTTTTTATGCTTCCTTTTCTTTTCTTTTTGCTTTTCATTATTATTATCATTATCATTATTGTTATCATCAGATTGCTCCTCTTTCTGGCTTTCATCATTTCCTTTGCTACCGGGCAATGTATGTGTGCTGCCAACACTATTAGTATTATTATTATTATTATTATTATTATTATTATTAGAGGGTAAATTTTCAATCATAAAGTGAAGAAGACTCTCCGTTGTTTCAACCGCCTTATCACATTTATTATTATTATTTTCACTATTTTCATTATCATTACTATAATTGTTATGCTTGTCGTTTGAGTGAGGGGAGGTTGACTTGCTAATATTTTTATTTTTGCCGTTTTCATTCTTGTCCTTCTTATTTTTCATGTTTTCTTCTTTGATGACATCAGGGGCGTCAATCACATACGGTGCTGGCTTTTTACTATTATTCTTGTTATTCTTGCTATTATTTGTATTTGGCGATAATACAATCGGATTAGTTTCAGCCTCCTCTGCCGGTTTATTATTATTATTATTATTTCCACCAAAAAAACCCATCATTACTATCATTTTCATATTCTTTATTATTATTATTTATTATTATTATTATTACTCAGTAATTTTTCTGCCACCTCCGGCTCTAGCGATGACAGTAGCATATTCCTCTTCTTATTATTATTATTAGAAGGGGGAAGTTGGGTGGAGTGACGGGGAGTATTCACACTTCCGTTATTGTTAATATTATTATTATTATGAAGAGATGAAGAGCGTTCGGGAGAGTTAACCATTTCATACTTTGAAGGAATGTATGTTTGGCGATTATTCTTATTATTATTATTCATCCTCGAGAAGTAGGACCCACACACGGAGTAATAAAAGGAGAATTCATATGAGTATTATTATTCTTATTATTATTTTCATCATTTATTATCTTCAAAACTGGTTTCGCTACCATCACTAGTGTGTTTCTGTTGGGATCGTTTTCCCCATACACAAAAGGCTTTGCGAAATTATTATTATTATTATTATTAAAATATTTATCTTCCTTTTGCATTTTCCGCTGGTCGCGCAGTCTGACGTGAGAGTTTCCGTAAAAAGGTGAGACAACACCGTCGAAACTAATTTCGCTCTCACTCTCCGCTGTTTCTTCTTTTTCATTATTATTATTATTAAATTTATTATTATTCGCATCATACCCTCCCGAGGGAAGTTTTGGGTATAAATTCAATGAAAGTGGAGTAATTCCATTCAGTTCGCGACTATACAGAGGAACATCTTCAGAGTCTATTGTTTCCTCACTATTTTCTTTTTCTTCTTCTTCTTCAACATCTTCTTCACTATTATTATTATGATTATTATTATTATTATTACTATTATGATTATTGTTATTATTATTTTTGTTGTTATTCTTATTTCTACGTCGCTGTACCTCAGAGGGTTTGGGAGTCTCATTATTATTATTATTAATAGTATTACCGCCATAAAAAGGGAAGTCCTCTTCATTTTCGTTTTCTTCGGGGGTCTTTGGCTCACTTTCGCGAAGATTGGGATAATTACAATTATTATTTTCATTATTATTATTACTGTAATTAGACGGGAGAGAAAGCGTGTTGCCGCGGGCGGAGGAAAGGGCCGCCGCTGCCATAATAATAGGCGAGACACTGCGGGGTGGCAGGCGGGGGGAGGGGGTGCGTCTGTCACTGAAATTATTATTTTCATTATTATTTTCATTATTATTATTATTATTATTATTATTGTTGTTGTTGTTGTCTTCTTCTTCCTCCTCCTCTGTTTCTTCTATTTCTTCTGACTCAATTGTTTCCTCACTATCTACTTCACTTTCCCCCTCTTCCCTTTCTTCCTCCTCCTCGTATGTATTTTCGCTTTCATTACTTTCCCCTGTTGCTACACTCCGTTAGAAACAGAGTAGGGGGAGGAGAGAGAAGATTTGCTTTCATTGTTGTTGCTATTATTCTTATTGTAATACTTACTTCTCAGTTCTTCCTTTACTTCCTCTTTTCCAACTTTACTATTATTCTTAATATTCAAATTATTATTCTTTTTATTTCCAGAATACTCTCCTTCCCCTCCCTCCGTAGTGTCGGTGGCTGTGGCATCACTATTACTATTAGTAATATTACTACTAGTAGTATTATGGCTGGTAACATTGCTGCTATTACTATTACTATTAGTATCGACGGGGGCGCAGTTGCCTCTAGGGATCTGGGGGAGTGGTACTTCTCAGTTTCAGATAATTTATCATTGCTGTTATTATTGCTATTGTTATTATTACTGTTATTATTATTTTTATTGTTGTTGTTATTGTTATTACTACTATCGTGATGCTGCTTACGCTTTTCATTTGGAGATGCTGCGGTTGCCTCCGTCACAGGCTCTCTTCCTCTTCTTCCTCTTCTTCTACTTCCTCTTTTTCTTTTTCTTCTTTTTCTTTTTGTGTTTCTCTTGTCTGTGGGGGTAAATCCACATCAATAATGCGATCCGATATATTACTATTGCTATTATTGTTATTGTTATTGTTGCTATTGTTGCTGCTGTGATTGGAATTATTGATGTTAATTTTAGGATTATTATTATTTTTATTATGCGTATTATTATTTATTATTATTATTATTATTATTATTATTATTATTGCCACTGTTGACCTCGCCCTTCTCCATTTTATCTGGGCTTCTAGTATTATCGTTATCATTATTTCTATTTTTATCCCTCTTATTTCCGTTTTTGTTCTTGTTATTATTCTGATGAGGCTGCGTGATGGCGTCCGTCTCGTCTTCACTATTATTGCTATTATTACTATTATTATTATTATCTTTAGTTGGTAAATTTAAGTGAGGGATTTGCCTCTCTGGACTGTGCGAGTGAGGGAGCGAATGACCTTCGCTGGGCGTTGCGTCTTTATCGTTACTTTTCTTCTCACGTGTATTATCAATAGTATTATTAATATTGTTGTTGTTGGAGGGATTTTCCTTCCTCTTTCATTGTCTTTCTCATTTGGTGCTGTTGCTGCAGCACTTTTACTATCCTCTTTACCATTTGTTTTATCACTATCTCTATCTTTATAATTAATTTTACTATTTTATTACTATTATTACGTGTATTATTATTATAATAATCGGGTTGCAAAGCAATTTGAGGTGTGGAGTCATTGTAAGAGAGAGACGGTTGATTTAGTTCAGAGTCGCCACTACTACTAGTGCTATTATTATTATTCAAATATTATTATGATTGTTATTATTATTATTATTATTCAAATTATTATTATTATTATGACTATGGTTGAGATGATTCCTCCTATTCTTATTCAAATTGGCGTGTAGATCGTTGCTAGTACTCCCCAGACTATACCGAATGTCGCTCTCATCGCTGGATCGCGTCTCACTCCTTTCCTTTTCTTTAAATTGCGGGGCGTTGTCCTTGTTATTATCCTTATTATTATCTTTAATTTCATTACTGTTATTATTATTATTCTTTTCATTATTATTATTATTATTATCATCGCTGCTGCTGCTGCTAGTATCCGTAGCATTACTATTACTATTATCACTACTGTTATTACTATTGCTACTACTATCGTCTTCATTGCCATAAGAGTCATATTCGTCAGAGTAAAAAGAGTCCGAGTGGGAAGAGAGGAGACACTTTCTTCATTGCTATTCTCATTATGTTTATTATTATTATTATTATTATTATTATTACTACTCTCTTTCTTCATTGCCTCTTTTCTACTTTCATTTTGGTTTGGATTCTGATTATTCTGATTCTGATGATTATTATTATTGCGATTACTTCCAAGATAGTTATGTTTAATGACACTATCGTCTGACACGTAACCGTCGATAAAGTTCACCCTACGGGAGCTGGCAGCCGACCCGGACCTCGAATATTATTATTATTATTATTATTATTATAATTGTCTTCAGAGGCATTACGGGTGCGCAGAATCGATCGCGGAGTGCTACTCCCACTATTATTATTATTATTATTATTACCATTATTGAAATTATTATTATTATGTGAAATTCTTCTCAGGTTCGAGTGTTTTTGCTGTCTTTTCGTTTGCTTTGCTCGGAGGTAACGTTGTGTTCTGAGAGTTTTCCTTTTCTGTAGAGTTATTGCTATTATTGTTATTATTGTTATATTATTTCTTCTCATAGTCGGTTCTTTTCTTCTATCATCATTCCATTCCTTATTATCTGTGTCGGCACGCTTACTTGGCCTACGCTGGACGTTGTTGCTTTTTTCACTATTATTAATATTAGTATTATTATTAGGATTTGTAGAATTTCGGATGTTGTTTTCCTTTTCCCTTTCCTTTTCCTTTCCTTTTCCTCCATTTCTCCTTCGTCTGTGATATGTGAGGGAAAAGCGTTGGAAGACTCTCTGCTGTTATTTTTGCTATTTTTACTGTCGGGCGAGATTTCAGTCGAATCCACAAACGTACTGTCACTTTCACTCTGATTATTATTATTATTATTCTTATTATCATTAATATTCTTTTGTTTATCACTATTGCTGTTTTTCTGTGTCTGCGGAGGATACCATATTTTCTTTGCATTATTATTATTATTATTATTATTATTATTATTATTATTAATATTATTATTTAAATTCTGTATCAACGCGTTATTGCTGAGCGCCGAGTGCTCAAAATTTCGCTCCAAAATATCTGAAATTTCCTCTTCTAAAAATTCATCCATAAAATCCGTTTTACTTTCGCTTTCATCGTCGTTTTCCTCACGCTGAATCGACTCTCGTTTATTATTATTACTATTAATACTATTATTATTATGGGAAATATGGTGTCCTCCGTCGTTTATGTACCTTTTGCCTTCACCTAAATATATTCTACTGTTATTATGGTTATTGTTGCTATTATTATTATTATTATTATTAATGCCATTATTATTGCTGTTGTACATGGGATGATTACTCACCGCAGTCTTCCCGTCGTCGCTATTTGCACTTAACTTATTATTATTATTATTATATTATTATTATTATTATTATTATTATTATTATTAATATCGTCGTGTCTAAATGGAGAGGCCGCGTGTTGCGGAGGAGAACTCTCCACCTCCGCCTCTGGGGAGAGTGAGAGGGGAATATCATTTTCATTATTATTATCAAAATTATTATTTCGGAAATCGTTATTTTCGTTTTCAACATAATTAAACTCTGGGCTTCTGCTGTGGCTTTGATTATCATTATTCGTATTCATATTATTGTTATTATTATTGCTGTTATTATTATTATTACCATTAAAACTCGTCAGAAAAGTGGAGCTAAAATCAGGTAAAATGACGTCTGTAGAGCCGTCGTGGTCTGCCGAGGGGCTGCGGCGGCCGCGGGCGGGCGGCGCGCGATTTTTGCTATTTATTTGATAATTGTTATTTTCGGAGTTAAAAGGAGGATCTGCGGAGGGGGCGCGCGGAGGTTTGAGGGGGGAAGGCTCTAGAGAATTACCAAATGCGTTATTATTATTATTCTTATTATTATTATTATTATGCTGTAAATATATATTGTTGTCCGTGTGGTTATTTGTATTAGTATTATTAAGTGTGCTATTGTTACTTGCAGCGGAGGTGTGACTTCGATTCACACGAGGGGGAGCCAAATTCATTTTCCCTTTTTATTTTTCTTCTTCTTCACTGTATTTTTTTCTTTCTGTTTGATAACAATAAGAAAAGAGTATATTTATACTTTTCGTTTATTCAGAAAGAAATCAAAAAAGATAATTCCAAATTCGTTTCTTGAAAATACAGTTCTCTTCTGCTCTTGTAAATCTCTTCTCTATTATTTGTTGTGTGTGTGTGTGTTTGTCAATGACTATGAAGTGGTGTAGTGTTTACTTTTTTCTCTAACTTTCTTTTTGCCCTCGGAAAAACAGAAAGACAGCTGTTATGAAAGAAATAAACCTTCAAAAATAAAAGCCGAAGTCGTTCTTTTTTTTTTCTTAAAATATTGCTTTCTTTCTCTTCACTTTTCATATAAGAAAAGAAAAAAGGGCGAAAGCCAGAGATATCAAAAGACGTAGTAATAATAATGAAGAGACGAGTGGAGTGAAGTGAGAAGTAAACAAGCAAACAAACAAATATGTCGTTTGTAAGAAGCGATAGAATTATTTGCTATAGAACAGAGAGAGAGAAAGAGATACAGAGAAGTACTGAAGAGGAGGAAGAAAGAAGGAAAACAATATATCTATGAATATGATTCAGAAGCAGAAAAAAATAAATGAAGAATGAAAATAGTACAAAGAGGTGTGTGGGGAGAAATCCGAAAAAAAAATGTTGGTTGTAAGATTTAAAAAAAATAATAAAAGTGCTCTAAATGCGATTGAATAAATGAAGAAATTAAAATATTCAAAGAAAAAACAACACACAAAACAACACTCACACACGTACACTACGGTTGTTCTAGATGTGTGGTTTCTTTCTCTCTTTTCTTCTTTTTGTTCTGCTGTCTTGGGTGTATTCACCTTGAAGAGAGGTACAAGGGTGGAGAAGGAAAGTAGAAGAGAAGAAACAAAACAAAGCAAAAGAGCATGGAAAAAACAGTATTAAGACATAACAATAATAAAAACTTCAACACAAATATATATATATATATATATATATATGTATGAGTAACGCGGCAAGCACAGATATATACACACGCAGAGAGACGTGTAAATACTCCGCACATTTGAGCTAAAAGTGTTTTTTTTTTGTTTTCTACTTCTTAATACTTTGTTTATCACAGTTCAAATGTAGTATTCACACAAATACACACACACACGTATAAAGACAAACAACACGTGCGTAGTACTTTTCTTTTTTTGAACATCTTTTTTTTTTAAACTTATTATTGTGTTCCTTCTGTCATCACTATTGCGAGAACACATGCAACAGATTGGTATTTTGATAAGACGAGCAGCAGCAAAATAATATCAGCAACAATAAAAAAAAAAATAACAAAGATAGCATCAAACATTTGAATCAATAGCGATTCGTCATTATTATTCTTTTCATTTTATTTCTCTTTTACGGAGGCAGAAATAAAATATGTTTGCGTGTGCCTCTCTTTTTAGTTATTTTTTTTTCTGTTTCGCTTGTGCACCTGTGAAGCTCTCATACTTTCAAGAAAGATGGAGAGAGAGAGAGAGAGGGGGGGGGGAAAGATTGTGTCAAGATAACAATAATGATAGTAGGAGTTGTAGCAATAAAAATATATGAGAGACATGAAAGAAAGAAAGAAAGAAAGAAAGAGAGAGAGAGAAAAAATGATGAAAAAAAGGGAAACATAAACCCTGCAATTGTGTCGATGAACAAGAAGGAATTGATATAATAATATACGTAGGTAGAAAAAACAAAAAAAGAAGGAGATAATACGGAAGAACGCTCTCCAAAAACCATTTTAAGAAAAAGAAGAAAAAAAATACACACAAAGAGGAAAGAAGAGTTGAAGCAGCAGACTGTGTGAGAAGTGGGGAGTGGGGGAGGGGGAAAGGGAGAGAAATATATAAATAAATGGTAATATTCAATCAATCCATACGCATATGTGTGAAGGAAACAACTGATACATAAAGAAACAGGTTTCTCGTTACTTCTTCTTTCCTTTGTTGTGTTATTGCAAAAAGAAAAAGAAGTTTTAAACAATGGGAAGTGAGAGAGTGAAAAAAAAGAATTGAAAGGAGATAAAATAAAAACATATTGGAAAAGAGATTCAAAATGAGTTGACACTCGTCAAATGAGAGAAAAAAAAATGACAAATATGTGAGAGAGAGAGAAAAAAAAAGGGGAAAGGGAAAGGGAAAGGGAAAATAAACAGAAAGAGGAAAGAATGAAAGAGTCGGAGAAAGTATTAAAGAAAAAAAGCAGAAAAAGTGCACAATTTGTATTGGTGCTTTTAGTTTAAATTTTCTGCTTATTCTCTCATATTTCCTTTTTTTTTGCTTCTTTTTTTAAAAAAAAATATCTTTCAATGCATGATTTCTTCTTTTATCATTTTTGAAAGTATCTTCTTGTCTTTCCTGACCTTTTGCTTCCTTTCTTTCCTTTTCCATATTTACCATTAATATATTTTTGGAGCTTTTACCCACCCCTTTCAAATCCCTTTTTTCTTTCTTTTACTGAGCTAACTGTAGTTTGGGTTTTGCCCAGCGTTATTGTTACTGTTATGATACTGTTGTGGGTTATCGTTTTGCAGATTGTAATCATTATTATTCTGATTATTATTATTGTTGTTATTACCATCAGCTGTGGCACCGTTATTATACTCATTTCCACCACTATTCTCACCATAGTTATTAATATTATCATTATTATTGTTATCATTCGCAAGGTCATAATTACTGACGACATTGGTGTCATTCCGCATATACGTATCCTCGCGAGGTAAATTAGCGGATTGAGCATTATTATTATTATTATTATTATTATTATTATTCATGTTATCATTATTATTATTTGAATAATAGTTATTTCCGCGGTCTACCGGCATATTCACAAGCGCCGTCAGTTCCATCGTCCGCCGCGCCGCAAGCATCGCGAGAAACCCATTGACAAACACCAGTAGCACACAAACGACGCTCAAGACGATCGGCCCGATCATATTCTGCAGCAGCCGCTCCATAATAATGGGCTGGCAGGGCCGGTTGGCGACCCCACTCACCGTCGGATTCATCGCGGGCCCGCAGAAGTTACTCCCGTAGTCGGTGCATATCTCACAAAACTCCTCATTTCCCATGTCATCGTTGTAGTCGGCGTTGGTGGTGCACGGGAGGCTGAAGCCCGTGCAGAGCTGCTCGCGGTAGAAAAACGCAATGTTCGCCTCGCGATCATCGTGGTCGATCACACGTTTAATGATTTCCTTCTTGACAAAGTTGGGAATGATGTGCTCAAAGGCCGTTACGAGACTCATCAGAACGCCCGCGATGGAGGCGAGCACCAGCACTGCCCGGAGAACGTAGAAAACCCACCCAAAGCTCAGCGACAGCCGAGCCGAGTGGTAAATCGCGTAGAGGCCCGTCACGATCCAAATCAGCGCCGAAATGTAGAAAAACATCATGTATCGCGTCGAGAGCGGCTGCAGGAGGTAATACTCGACCCGCGCGCCCTGCACTGCCGTCACAATTAGCATCGCCACCCCCACCACCATCATGAATGCCCCGACCAGCAGCGTCGCGAGTGGGATGTGGGTGTAGTAGAGAATACCAGTGAAGCGGAAAAAACCGCTCGGCCGCTCGCCGCCGCGCAGGCGCTCGTTGAATAGCCGCGCCTCCCTCTCCATCAATTGATCCGAGCCGTAGTACATACCTACCCCTCCCGGGCCGCCTGCGCCGCCGCCCGCCGCTGCTGCTGCTGCCAGGTGCCTCTGCCGGCGTATTCTTGCCTTGCGCTCCGCCGCGGCCTCCAGCGAAGCGGAGATTGTCAGCAAGTGCTCCGTTTCCTCTCTAACAAGGTGCATCATGAGTGCCTCCTGCGCTGGCGTCTGCACCCGCCAGTTGCAGCGGAAGCGGAGAAACGACTTGAGCGGGGTGCCGCGGGTGTTGTTGCCCTGCGAGCTGTGCACAATGTATCGCCGAATCATGGTGCGGACAAACTGCACGTCTGTGAAGGCCTGCATGCGCTTTTGGAATGGTGTCAGTATGAGAAGTCCGTGTGAGTCTGCAGGAATGTGGTCGAGTGCCGTCGCCGCGCTGCCGTCTTCTACAGTGAAGGGATAAAAGGAGGCGCCATTATTATTAATATTGTTGTTATTATCATCGTCGTTGTGTCGGCGGTGAAAGAGATGCCCTCCAGCAAGCCTCCCGTGCTTCCCGCTCTTCTTTTTCTTTTGCTGCTGTTGCTTATGGTTGTTGCCTTTGCTCATACTGCCTTTATCGGAACTGTTGTTGTTGTTGTTGTTATTATCCTGGTTGTTACCAGTCGCAGCAGCGGCAGCAGCGGTGGCAAAACGGCGCTGATTTCTTCTCTCTCTCTTCTTGTTTCTCTTGTAGAATGTATAGTCGGGTACTTTAGGGTCGGCGACGGTATCACTCATCATGGAACTTTCCCTCTTCATTTTCTTCCCCCTCCTCCTTCCTTCAATGCTACTATAGTAATTATCATTATCATTATCATTGTTGTTATTGTTGACTCCGTGCCCGGGGTCAAAAATATTCGCATCGTCATCGTCGTTGTTGTTGATACCATTGAAAGGGGCGTTATTAGAGTGCCCGGGGCCCCGGCCGAGGCGGGAAAGGCGATAACGACCAGTTGTGTAGTCGAACCCCTCGATACAGTTGGCGGAGAAGCAATTCGCCATGAGCGCGATCGGGTCCGGCGCGAACTCAACCGAGCGTATAGAGCGCCGCACGCAGGTCATGAAGGGGAGCGGCCCGTAGCTGGCTCTGTCGTGCTTTCCCACGCGCAGACGCATCTCTAGCTGCGGCTCCAGTGTGCGGTATAGTAGTCGGCGGTACTGCGCCTCGCGGGCAGCGAGCGCAGCCTCCTCCGGGGTCAACAACGCATTATTATTATTATTATAGTTATAGTTATTATAGTTATTATAGTTATTGTTATTGTTATTGTTGTTGTTGTTAATGTTGTTACTTACGGCGTTAAAATTTGCGTTTTCCGCTCTGTATTCCTTAAAAGAGGCACTTTCGGGGTCCTCGTAGGCAAAAAGACTGTCGGGAGAAAAACAAAGGAAACGCGCCATTTCTTTTTGACTTTTACCATAATACGGGCGGCCGCGGGCGGAGAGGTGATGACTATTACTATTGTTGTTTCCCTCTCGTTTTCCTTGCTGTTTTTGTTGTTTCTGTTGAACTTCTCCGCTTCCATCGTTATCTTCCTCGTCGTCTGATATCTGAAGGGCGAGAGCGACGTCATTTCCATACGAATTCTCCTGCACCTGAAACACCTGACGGTTTAACCCATTATTATTATAATTATTACGGATGTTATTATTATTATTATTGTTATTATTAGGTGGCAAAGGAGGAGACCCTGAAGAGGAAGCGAATACGCTACCACTATTATTATTATTATTATTATTATTATTATTATTACTGTTACTGTTTGGATTTCCGACAAGTCCTCTTCCTTGTTTCGACGTTTCCTCCTCTTCCTGTTCCCTCGCAGCGGCGAGTAAGCTCACCGGCACGACACCCTTTTCCCTCATCAAATGCCGCCAGCGCCGCCGCCGCTGCCGCGCCTCCTCCCTCTCCGCCGCGATGACCTCACACAGGGCGTTCTCCTCTGCGAGATGCGCGCGCAGCCCCTCTCGCGTCCAGCGTGTGACGTGCATCATGGATAGCGTTTCCGCGTTGAAAGAGGTGACGACCCCTTCGTAGTGCACGGTGACAATTACCGGCTCGCGGCGGGTCGATTGATGTGGCTTCGATTTCGGCTTTGAATGTTGCGCCTTTTTGTTTGTATGATTATTATTATGATGATGATGACGATCATTTTGATTATTATTATCGTTATCGTTGTTGTTGTTGTTGGAGGAGTCACAAGAGGATGAAGAAGAGTCATCATCCGTAGAGGAATACGAAGAAGAAGAAGAAGAAGAAGAGCTGTCAGGCTCCCGAAGGGAAACTTTTGTTTTAAACGTGACATTTTTACCAATCGTCGAGAGCTCCGGCTGCGGCAGCGGCGGCAAATTCAGAAGCGTGCCCGTCTGCGGGTCTAGAGAGACAAGGGCCGCTTTTTCTGCGCGAGTGAGGAGTGTGTAGGGGTCCGGCGCCTCGCCACTCGCATTATTATTACTGTTATTGTTGTTATTCTCATTAATACCATTGTTATTGGCTCCTTCTGTGGGGTAATCCGTCTGATTATTATTATTATTGCTATTATAATTATTTTGTTCGGTATTGCCTCTCATGTCTCCTGCGGGGCCGCCGGGGTGCGCCTGTGTGGGTGGGGGAGAGGAAGCATTCATATTATTATTATTATTATTATTATTATTTGGAGGTGGGTAAAAGACGCTGTTTTCGTTTTCAAATATGTTGTACGTGGTGTTGTCCCGCGCCTCCGCTGGGCGGTCGGACTCTCCAATCGGCTCTGTGGGGGACGACGCTGAGTGCCGCGCAGACATTTCTTTTTTATTTTTATTTACAATTTTTATTTCTTTTTACTTGATAATATCCAATTTAATCTTAACGATTTTTTTTTTTTTGAGAGCTTCCTGTTCTTGTTTTGTGAAGTTTATTTCCTTTTGATTTTTAAAAACTCTTTCTTCTTATTTCGGTTATAAAGCTTTTTGTTTTGCTTTTCAGATTGCGAATGTTGTGAAAAAAAAAATAACTTAAAAAAGATGAAGATAGTGCCGCGCGTTTACTCTTTGCGGCTCTTCACTCGTTATTCTCTTTTCCTTCTTCTTATGACTGAATTTGCTAATATATGATTATTTCTGATTTCTTTCGAAAAACCATATATATATAAATCACAGCAAGGAAGAAAAAGCACAGTGTTTTTTTCGTTTCTCCTTGTTTAGAATAGAATTGCTTTTTTTTTTTCGTGTACAATAAATGGAAGAAAAAAAAAAGACAATATGATATGTGATATAATACAAATCAGGATATAGATAAAAGCGAAACAAACGAAGGAACAAACAACAAAAAAAAAATATGAAAACCACACGTAAGAGAATGATGAATCAAACGGGAAAAGAAAAAGGTGCGATTATTTTTGTGTTTTAAAAAGTCTTTTCTGTTGATGAACGTTTACTTTTCTCTTTTTATTTTGTAAAATTTTATTTTAAATTACTTTCAGTAAACCATCAACAGCTTGGGGTGATGTGAAAAGAAAAGAGATGGAGAGAGAGACAGAGAGATAACAAACCTCTTTTTTTTTTTTTTACCGGATATGTCTATGTCTTATTTCAAACAACAGACACAGGGGAATACGAGAATTAAAAAAGCAAGAAAGAAAGAAAAGAGGTGAAGTTATGAGTGAATGACTAAGCGATAAACAAAAAATAATAAAAATAACAGTTTTGGCGAAGAAAACACCAAAAAGAAATAATTCAGCAGGTGAAAAATAGTAAAAAAAAATAAAGACTGAATAAAAACAACAAGACGCGACGCGATCTGAGACTTAAGCTTCTACCTAGGTGTATGATTTGCTTCAACTGCAGAGAGAAAAAAAATATGCAGAAAGAAAGAAACAGTGCAGGAGACAGGGAAAATGAGAGGAGTCAATTGAAGTGACAAAGAATAACGAGACAAGACGAATAGTACACACACATCGACAGATACAACTACATCTGTGTTTTCAAAGCCTGTAATGTACTTCAAAACCTTTCAACATTGTGAGTTTTTTATTTTTTATTTTTAACCCATCAACACAAATATAATCATTTATTTTCTTTTCGGTTTCATTTCGCTTGCTTGTTTTATTCGACTCAATAATAATAAAATAACACAGACACCCGTAATAAAAACCACAGAAAATTATTCACTCGGAGTATACTTCAAGAGATGAGGAGGACAGCACGATTTAAAAACAAAAACAAAAACAACATAAAGAGGATTATACGGACGGTGAAGAAACATCCGACGACGAGTCAGAGAAACAAGACGAGGAAAAAGAAGAAGAATACGAGGAATACGAAGAAGAAGAGGAAGAATTAAAGGAGCATTCACTCCCGGAGGAGGAAGAATAAGAAGAGTCCGCGTGGGAAGCATCGGAGGAATGACTTGAGGAACACGAAGAACATAGTAAAGAAGAAGAAGAAAGTGTAGAGATGGCGGACTCTGATGCGTGTCGCTGACTGCGACTGCGCATGCGCTTGCGGCCCCCTCCGCCGACACTATTACTATTACTGCTACTAATACGCTCCTCTGTCTTCCCCCTTGGCCAGGCAACAAGCCCCAGACCCTCCGCGTACGCGGCGGCGGTGGCGGTTATGTTGTTGTTGAAGGCACCCGCCAGCGCCGCGCGCTCCGCCGTCGACAAGTAGAGACGTGACATGCGCAGTGCCATCTGTGCGCTGTAGGAGTGGAGATTCGCGGCGTTGCTTCCCCCGCCGGCGTTATTAGTATTATTATTGTTGTTGTCGTTGTTTGCGCCGCCTCCGCAACAGTGGTTGTTGTTTCCTCTCTGACAGTAGTAAATGTAGTCCGAAATGACCTCTAGCGGAGTTACCGGTACTTTCCACAAAGGAACGATGCTACTACTACTACTACTACTACTGTTAGTATTAGTAGCTGCGGCGGGCGTAGTGTGATTGCTTTCTTCATTAGATACCACCGGTGCAGGTGGTGGTGTTTTTTCTGTATTATTATTATTATTATTATTATTATTATTATTATTATTATTATTATTATTATTATTATCGATGCTGCCCTTTCCTGTTTGAATATCCACCGTGCGTTGATACAATTGTTCGCACTCTTCCTTGTATTTTGAGAAAAACTCCGCCGTCGCCGCTTCTTGTATAGAAACAAACGACGGGGATAAAAAAGACTGCGGTGGCGGCTGCTGCACGCCACTCTGTTTGCTTGCTTCATTCATATGAAACATTTCACCAACGCGCCTCCGTCCTTCTTTTGCATCTTGTTGTTCCTCTTCTCCTTCGTTTTCTGTTATTTTTCGTTCTTTTTCTTCTTCTCTTCTGGCTACTTTGAACATGTTGTTGCCTTTGTTATTGCCAATGAAGGGCGAAAAGTATCCCCCGCAGTTTAGCTGAAGTTTGAGAGAATCGGGAAGACAATCGTCCGTGCCATACGTCTCGTCATAGCCACCATCATTCGCATACGTGCGTTTATTATTATTATTATTATTATTATTATTATTATTATTATTATTTTTCTTATTATCATCATTCCCGTCGTCGTTAGTATAGCCAGTATTATTATTATTGTTATCAGTGTGTGTGCGCTGTGACGGTACCTTTGCGTCAATTTCCGCCATCGTATCGCGATTGGTGCAAGAAGAGGAGAATCGGGAAGACTTCCTTCTTCCTTTTCTTTTCTTACACGCGAAGGAGTTAGAGCTGTTAGAGAATTTAGGCACAAACGAGAAGCGCGAGGCCATTTCCTGTACATTTCTGCTCAGATACATACACGCGGGATTCTCTAGCAGTGCCGTGCCGACCATCACCCCTCCGCAGCACAGGACTTGCTTCCCTGCATAGCTGGCGCCGGTGCCGGCGCCGGAGCGTGTTTGCTTCGAATTTCTCTTTTCCTTTTCCTTTTCCTTTTATTACCATTACCATTGTCATCATTATTATTATTATTACTATTATTATTATTGTTATTATTCGTGTGCTCCCCCGCCTCCTCTAATTCTGCCGGGGGCCCGTTGATAATGTAGCACGTGCGAATGAGAGTCTCTACCGCCTCCGCCGGACACGTGACGCCTCCATTGAATACGATCGGCGTAATTCCAGGATAGAGGGCGCCGGCGCGGCATTTATTATTATTATTATTATTATTATTATTATTATTATTCTTATTCTTATTTGCACGTGTTGAAGAAGAAGAAGGAGACGATACCTGTGAGTATTTTCGCGACACTTGTTGTTGTTCTTCTTCTCTTTCCTCTCCTTCTCCTTTTCCAAATGCATTTTCATTTTCATTCTTACTCTCCTCCTCCCTCCCGCCGTCGCCTCACTAGCTCTCTCCACAGCAGCGGCACGGCGGCTAAAAGGGGCGCCTCACTACTGTGTTGGCGGACGCTGCGGCAGTGCAGTGTCACCCACGCCGCACCCCCGATATTATTGTTATTATTGCTATTGTTGTTATTATTATTACTATCGTCGTTGCAGTTATTACGGCTCCTGTTCTCCTCCTCCTCTGCATTCGTCGTTTGTCGTACCCCTTCAAGAGCTGTAATGTTACCCTCCCGACTATTATTATTATTATCATTATCATTATTATGTACTTGGCCACTCACGCACTCTATAAAGTGAAGTGTCGGCACAAGAGCGGCGGCGGCGCGCCGGCGGGCGTTTTCTAGACGAGCGAATACTGAAGATTCCTTTTCACTGTGGATTTGATCATCACTTTGATTATTATTATTATTATGTAACATATCATTTCCGGCGGCTTCCAACTCTGCCAAGGCCTCCCGCAGCTGTCTTTCCTCTGACGGCGTTAATATCAGACGCATTTTAACCACCACATCGGGGGGACCGTTATGACATTTATTGCTCTTCTTCTCATTCTTATTCTTATTGTTATTGTCCTTGTTGGTGAGACTGTTGTTGTCATTGTTATTCTCCCCAGACTTCTCCCTTTCCGCACCCAACCTCAGACTCCTACTCCCTTTTTCTTCTGTTATTGGTATTGTTGTTACTACTGATGCTGCTGCCGCTGCTGCCGCTGTCAACGCCCAACGCTCCTGCAGCGCGGCGCGTATGCAGGCAACCATTCGCCCTACCTCCCGCGGGCGGGCGAGAAGATAGGCACCGACGTGTTCTTTCGCCGCCCACGACTGCGGGCACCCGCAGTTGATGTCTATCGCGTCGCAGTAGGGAGACAGGAGGAGCGCCGCCGCCGCCGCCTGAGCGATGCTCTGACAGTTTTTGCTCTTATTACTGTTATTGTTATCGGGTTTGTTTTTGTTTTTGTTTTCTTTGCTGTTGTTGTTGTTGTTGCTGGTGTTGTCGTTGTTGTCGTTGTTGTTGTTGATGTTGTTATTATTATTTTCATCCCTATTATTATTATTATTATTATTATTTTCATCCCTATTATTATTATTATTATTATTATTATTATTATTATTATTATTATTATTATTATTATTATTATTATTATTATTATTACCATCTCCCTCCCCCTCCTCCTCCACAGCGGACTAGTAATCTGCGCGATGAGTCTCCTCTCGCCTCTGTACCGAGTAAATTCGGCGTGCCGCGCGGCCGCCGTCGTGCCGTTTGCCGCGGCGGCCGCCATGATCATGTGCGTGTAGTTCACTCTCACTCCGTACTGACGCGTGAGGCGGCGGAAAGGCTGCCGGGAGCATCGCACCATCGGTGCCTGCAGTGTGAGTGTGTGCCGGCGGTAGAGGTGTGCCCAGGCGCGCAGGGGGATGGTGACAGTAGTGGCGCCGCCACCGTCGCCATTCCTTCTCTTATTATTATTATTATTATTATTATTATATTATTATTATTATTGTTGTCGTTGCTGTTTTTGTTGTTGTTGTGGCCGCTATCACTATCATTATCATTAGCGCTGCAGCCATTACAGTTTCCCTTGTCTTTATTCGTAACCTCCTCTTTCATAGAGGGCTCCTCTTCTTTTTTATCCTCTTTGCCTTTCCCTTTACTTCTTCTTCTTCTTCTTCTCCTTCTTCTGCTTCTTCATTAACTTTATCATCTTCATCTTCTTTTTCTTCCCGATCACCCCGACACCCCTCCCGGCGGCGCGCAAAGAAAGGCACGCGGCGCGGGTGCGAGTAATTGTGCGGTCGCAGCAGACCCATCCGCAGCAGCGCCGCCTCGTACGTGAGAATAAAGGCGGCGTAGTGTCTCTGTGTGTGTGACACGAGAGACAGCATGTTCGTGCGGTGATAGGTGTTACGTGGAGTAATAGTGTCCGCGCCGCCGCCGCCGCTGACGGAGGTGGTGGCTGCGGAGGCGGGAAAATGACAATTATTACTCCTGTTTCTATTATTATTGTTATTATCATTATCATTATTATTATTCGTATTATAATCAGTGCCACTGTGATCCTTGTCTGAGTGTTCATAGTCTTCGCCGTCACTACTACCACTACTGCTGCGATCCCCTTCACACTCAACACTCATTAATCCCTCACGCCGCTGACACTTTCTTCTTCTTCTTCTTCTCCTTTCTTTTCTTCTTCTTGTGTCTTCCTTCATTCGCCCTTTGTCATTCTTATTATTATTGTGAGATTTCCTTTTGGGATGCGCTGCTGCTGTGTGAGTTGTGTGCGCGTAGCGTCTGTCGGTCAGTTCCCATTCCCTCTCCAGCTCCGCGAGGGTGAGAGTCCTCAATTGCATATTGCCTTCTTCTTCTTGTTGGGTTTGTAGAGTCGTATGTGAAGGAGAGGCAGACGTTGTGGGCATTTCTACTGACTTTCAAGTTTATAAACTATATCTATTTTTTTGTGTGTAATTGTATAATTCTGTATGTGTGTATGTGCGTGAATTTGTGAGTGATATTTGTGTGTAGGGGAATATATTTCCTGTATTTTTTCTTTAAAAAATTTCTTTTTCCTTTTCCTTTTCCTTTTGTTTTCAGAGTGTTGAGTCTTTATGGCGATTGAGGAGAAATGAACAGGTAATCATAACATTACAGAGCGAGAAAATAATATTAATAAAAAAGAATCATTTATTCAAAAGAGAGGCGTTCGTTCATCAAAAATAAAATTAATTAAAAGGTATCATATTAGTTTCATTATCTGTTCATTATCTGTTCATTATCTGTTCATTTTTTTTTTTGCAAAATACGTAGCGGAAGGAAAAAAGAAACAGCAGTGACAAGAGAAAAAGCATATGATAACAAAGAAGAAGAAAACACACCCAAATGAATGAATGAGATAGAGAATAAGAGAGGAAAAGAAAAACGAGCACAGTCTTCCTCTGTTTTTCTTTCTTTCTTTTCCCCACTCCTTATTTATATATATATTACTATTACCGGCCCCCGGCCCCACCATGCTCTGAGCCCATTTCTAGTAATAACAGCAAGAGCGCGCGAGGCATGTCGGTCTCTATTTCCACCACTTTATTACGACTGGTGTGGCCCCGCACCAACTCAACACGCTGAATGGAATTATTATTATTACTGGAGTTTTTGTTGTATTGTTGGAGTTGCTTGATAGCATGCAAAGCGTGCGGTGAGAGAAGGGAGGAGCCTCCGCTGCTATTATTATTTTTGTTACTTGTGTGAGAGTGCGAGAGGTTATTTGTACCTTCGTCCTCCACAGCCGCACACATGGCGAGAAGAATAGAAAAATGTCTCCGCATAATGACCGCCTCTTTTTCTTGTTCATCTTCTTTTCCCGTTTCTGGAGATTTTTCTACGGCGTGCGACTCGCCTCCAACGGGGGAATCTTTTGTTTCTTTTATTATTATTATTATTATTATTATTATTATAATTGTTCCCTAAAAGAAATCTGAGGCTTTTCCCCGCCGCACCAGTTGCGAATGAATTAGAAGAAGAAGGAGAAGGAGAAACACATAGAGAGTCGTCTCCGTAATTATTATCATCATTCCACAATGTCTCACTACTACCATTCGCTCCCGCCTCTCCTTCCTCACCATTGTCCATCGATAATAATAACTGCGACGAATGTAAAAGAAGCGCGTCGAACGTTTTCCTTGACTCTGAAATTATTTCCGAAATAAACTCAGTCAACCATCTCGTTTGCTCGTCCCTCCACCGGCGGCGCGCTGATTCGCATTTCTACCTCCTCTGCTGAAAAATTATTATTATTATTATTACTATTATTATTATTATTCATATTGGTTGTTGGGATTATCGCGCCTGTACACACGTTTCGAATCAAACGCGCGAGAGTGTTCTCATCCTGACTGTTATTATTATTATTATTATTATTATTATTATTCGAACTCATTTTACCTCCGCCGCCGTTTTTCTTTCCCTTCTTACCTTTTGACGTGGTAGGAGACTCTCCTTCTTCCACTGACTGCTTATTATTATTATTATTGTGAGAAGAGAAACAATTCCGCCGGGTGTTCCTCAAAGTATCGAATGGCGTTGAAATACGCCGCCGGTAGCGCCAGAGTGCTTGTTTTAGCGTTTGGCTTTACATGAACAAACAGCTGATAAACACACACATCGCTACGGTTCTTTCCATCACTCGCACTACTGACATTATTATTGTTATTATTATTATTATTATTAGTTTTATTTCCCTTCTTGCCGGCCTTGCTATTTCCCTTGTTAGTAGCGGCAGGGGAAGATGAAGAGGAAGCAGAGGAGCTGCCGACACTAGCGACCACCGGCGCTACTCTTTTCAAAAATGGGAACATTCTTTCGCTTCGTTTTTTTTTTTTGTGTATTTATTTCCCTGCGTAATACATCTATAGATACTTTAGAGAGAGAGAGAGACAGAAGGTGGTGTAGAGAGAGTGAGAGGGAAAGTATGTTTATGTTAGTTGCATTATTCCATTTTGCATTTTTCTTTGCATTTCAAACACATACTCGTTTTGAATGAAATCCTATCGTTTTTTCATTTAAAAACGAAAAGAAAAAAAAAGAACAAACTCCACATTTGAGAGGAGCAAACACACGCGGGAAGCAATACAGAACAATGATGCTCTCATTATATTACATCCCGCTCTTCTCAAACTCAAAATTCTTATGATATTATGAACTGTAATCGTACACGCATACACTCACTCGCATATAGATAATGCACGTGCGCTCTTTTCCTCCTGCGGCATTCAAAGTTTGAATTTTAAGTAATCACTTTTCGTTTTGTTAAAAACCAAAAGAGACGAGTAAAGGGTGATAAGCTGTGTGTGTATGTGTGTGTGTGGAAATAAACAAAAAGAGTAGACAAATCCTGTGAGAAGAAACAATAGTAAGAGACAAATGAAATAATAGTAAGAAATAGGACGTTATCATATCAGTATTTTCATTCACGGCAGTTAATTATTATTTTTATTATTATTATCTGTGTAGTTTGTTCTTCCTCTCGTTTCGTTTCAAGCGTTTTCTATTGTATTGTGAGGTGGTCATGATGAAGACGTAACAGATAATCACATATATACATATATATTTAATGAGTGAGGGAAACTTTCACAATAAAGTGTGGAAAAAAAAAGAAAGGATATCATTTTAACAGATGCGATAGCAAAAGAAAGCAGTTTTGAAAAAAAGGAGAAAACACATATTTATGTAATAGACGGTACGATTAGGTAAAGAGCTGTTGTGACGCAGTTAATGTGGAGCAACAAAAAGCAGAATCACCAAAGAAAGGAAAGGGAGAAAGCGGATTTGAAGAAGAATAGTAAATAGCGAGTAATAATAAACTCTAATTCCTACGAAACGCCATCGCTTATACTAAAAAAGTGAGGAGGGGAGAGACACCGCTAACCTAAGGCTCTTCTTCTTCTTACTACTACTATTGTTACTAGTTATTACTACTATAATAACTACTAGTAGTTTTTGCTATGAGTGTTATTATTATCATTACCGCCACCCCACCCTTCTTCGCAACCTCCCTTCCTCCCTTCCTCCCTTCGACTCTTCTCACTTATCACCACCTTGCCTACCGTTACCCTTATTGCCCTTACTATTATTATTATTATTACTTATCATTACTACTATTATTATTGCTACGGTCAGCATCGGCCCCGCCTCCGCTCCCTACGCCGCTATCATGCATGTGAATACTCCGCAGACGCGCCAGGCCCTCCGTGCCGATGGCGCCCGTGTTGAGTGCGCGCACCGCCGCCACGTCGCTCTCCATCTCTTCATACTCCGCCTCGTAGTCGGCGATCCGCGCGGTGTTGCTGCTAATCGTAGTGGTGGTGGTGGTGCTGCTGTGCGTACCGCCACTCTTATTGTTATTATTATTATTGTTATTGTTATTACGCGAATCTGAGGGGCGGTAGCGCTCGCCCCGGCCGCCGGTCGCCAGGCCGCCGCGTGTGTATGCCGTGCGCGGCGGAATGACACCCTCCGCATTCTCGGCTCCTTCCTGCAGATGCATGCGAGGCACCGGGTAGGCCGTGCTGCCCTCTGTAGGTAGGGGCGGCCGTTGCTCTTGCTCTTTTCTCAGCCTGCGAGCCATCATTAGCCCCAGCTGGCTCGCCTCATCGCTGCGCCGCCGCCGCCGCCACTGCTGCTGCTGCCATCCTCAACATAATTATTATTATTAGGACTGTCAAAGCGCCGGTTCGATTCGGGGGAGTTGTCCTCCGTCTCGCCGTTATAGTACAAACTATTCCGAATGGCGTGTCGGTCGCGCACCGGCAGCTCCACTTCTGCGTACACGCTGTCCTGCATGTTTGCCTCCGTCAGCAACGCTGGTGCCTCCCGCTCGAGCGTTTGCGTGAGCTCCTCCACCTCCGCGGGACGTTCGTCAAAGACGGCGCGCACGCCGTACGGCCAATCTTTGGTGTAACTCAGCCGCCGCACGAAATTGAGTGCGCGGTCTTCGGGAATGGTATCCTCGTGTTGGAAATCGCCCGGCAGCAGAACGGTCGCGACGCGCTCCTGGCCGTGGTGGTACAGTACGGGACGAATCACCTTCACGTCGTCTAAATCCTCCACCACCTCCGGCATATTATTCTTCTTGGTCTGACTCGCGCCCTTGTTGTTACTATTATTATTACTATTGTTATTTATGTTGTTGTTGTTGAGATGATTTAGGAGGACGGCATGCTGACCATGACACGCTCCCCGTGACGGGTAGTCGCGCCTACAAGCTCCTCCCCGGGCTCGCTCGTACTATTATTACTGTTATTATTATTATTATTATTGTTTTGCATCTTCACCGTTTCAGCCTCCCCTGCTGTACCCGCCCCCTCTCCAGACAAGGCCTTCTTACTACTAGTACTAGAAGAAGGAGAAGAAGAGAGGTTGTACTTTGCGTTTTCGAATTCCTGGTAGCGCTTCTTTTTCGCCATCACATCGTCAAAGGTGGGACACTCGTTGGCCAGCTCCGACATCATGATGAGGTTCGGCGTTGGCATGTTAAAAATGCCCGCGTTAAAGCGCGCCATAGCCTCCATTGGCGAGACCCAAACAAGGCGCTCACCAACGGTAGAGAGGGTGAATTGCACCTCGGGAATTTTGTCCAGCGTGACCAGAAAGGACTTGTTGTCGAAGCGGAAGGTCTCGGTGTCGGGGGTGACGACCCGCCGAAAGGGAATGAGCTGCGAGAGCACCTCCTCCATTGGCAGCTCCAACACGTCTATCAAGTGTCGCATCAAATGCGGCCCCTGGTGAATCATCAGGTGCCACCGCTTGCCCCCCGGGGGGCCCTCCACCTCGGCAATGTTGCCCCCATTTGGGGGTACAATAAGCAGATTGCACAGCGTCAGCAGCGCCCGCATCGCCGTGATGCGCTCCGCCAACGCGAGGCTCGGGTCCAGCCGCAGGTGGCTGTTGATGGCTGCGCCGTCGCCGCCGTGAAAACTATTATTACTATTGCTATTATTAAGATGTTGCTCCTCCTGGTGCTGCAGAGTGTGCACCGCGGCGGCGCTGGCGGCGGCGTTGACGTACTTGTAGCACCCGCGCCGCCGCAGTAGCGAGATCCACTCCTGATCGCGGTCCGCGAGATGCACGGGAAAAGACGGCAGCACAAACTGGTCACGCAAAAACTGCCCTTTGGACTCGCGGAACATGAAAAGAACCTTGTAGTCGTTGTCGGCGCCCTCCGCGACCGCCGCCGGGTCCGCGTACTTGTTTCGCGCGACGACAAGGGTCGAGGCGGCGGCGCGCGCCGGCACGGGGTCACCCAGACGCGGCTTGCGACCGTACTCACGCGTCGCAAACGGCACCGGCGCAGACCAGTATTCTTTGAACTGCTCCTTGTATGGCGAGTTGTGCACCTCAAGTGGCCAATTCATCATGCCAGGCTTCGCGCGGGGGTCGGGGCTCTCGCCACTGACGTTGAAGAGTAGCCGGCGGACAGTGCGGCGCATCATAGTATATCTTTATATCTTTATATCTTTATATCTTTATCTTTATGTTTATGTTTTAGTTTTCTGAAAAAAGTTTTATTATTTGACAAAAAAAAATGATAATAATAGTACTAGGAGTAATAATAATAAATAAATTATAGAGTTTCGTTTCTTTTTTCTTTCTGCTTTGTGGTTTCCTTTGAAAACTTGGCTCGGTTAAGTTTACTTTCTCAGGAAAATATATAAAAAGAAAAATCAAAAATGGGATACGATAATGAAGAGTGTATTACTTTATCAAAGAAGGCTTTTTTTTTGACCTTGCTTATGTATATATACTGTAAAGCAAAAAGGAAAAGTTCTTTCCTGTGCTTTTTTTTTTCCCTCTGTCCCTGCTTCCGTTAAACCCAATAAGAAAAGCAAAAGGACGTTAAAGTAGAGCGGTGTGTGCGTTTTGGAAAGACCGTGACATTATTCTGACCGATCCGTTTTTCATATTTCAAAACTGAGGTGTTGTATTTTCTCTCGTTTTTTTTTGTTTTCAAAATTCACGAGAGAAAATGAAAAACAATAGAACGCAAATCGGCAGCCGCACTCTGGCCAAAAGAAGAACACACACACACACGCACACACACACACACATAGTAAAACAAACAGACAAACAAACAAACAGACAAAAGCAGTTCCCCACAGTGAAAAGAGAGGAAGGTAGAAAGACCTGACTCTTTTCACCAAATTTCCCCTCCCTCCTTTCCAACCTCTACTTTCCTCTTCCCTTCCTTTTCTCCTCCCTCTGCTCTCTCTACGTCTCTAACTATTAACCACAACTGCAAAAGAACGAGGCAAGTAATAGCAGTTCAAGTAATGAAAGAAAGAGAACGGTAGGTAGATAGATAAATAGATAGAGAGAGCAGAGAGAGAGGAAAGGAAAAGGAAGGGAACGTAAAACACACAGACACTCATGAACGTTAACACTAACACTAACAGTTCCGTTTGTACAGAAAGAAAAAGTGTGTTACAGGAAGCGATCCGTGCACGATATACTTTTTTTTGTTTTAAATGATAAGAATGAATAATAGCGTGTTGTGGGAGTAAATCGTATGTAGCTCTATAAATGAAAGCATACATGAACATAACCGGGCGAGAGATATACTTGAAAAAAGTCAAGAAAGAAATGACGTAGAAAGAAAGACAAAAAGGGTATCACACAATTATCTCTTTTTTCCTATCAAATTTTCCCTGGTTCTCTTTTTTTTTTTTTTTAGCATGTTGATAATAGTTATTATCCTTTCTCTCGTGATATAGATATGTGTATATGCTTTGTCAAATTTTCCGTTGATCACTTTTTTCTCCTTTTGGAAGAAAAAAAACCCTCATTCTTACCTTTTTTTTTCAAGTAAATAGCGATGGAGAGCGATGTACAAAAAGAAAGAAAAGGATAATATAGGTGTAAAATTTCACCACATGTCATTCAAATTCCGATTTGGAAATCAGAAAGTAAGAACAAAAAAATGATACGGATGGGAGGATGGAGTTATGCCCAATCAGTGGAGTACAGTGTATGAGATAGTGTGTAGATTTGTTGTTCTTTTTATTTGTGGTGTAGAGAATGGGGAACGGTGAATGGGTGAGTTGTCGTTTTGTTTTCTTCTCTCTCTCTTTTTTTTTTCAACTATCGATTCCTCTTCCGCCTCTAATTTTGCATTTTTGCTTCATTTTCGTCACTTCCTCTTTTTCCTTATTCCAGAAAAAAAATGAGAAAAGAGTGAGGAAAGTTCAGAAGAGAAAGGAACGGGGGAAACAAAAACAGAGGAGGGCAGAGGAGTTGATGATCAAAACCATCAAATTGTCCCCGCTTTTTCCATATTTCCCAGAGCAACAACAACAACAACAAATACGTTTAAAAAAAAAAAAAAACACACACAAAAACAAAAACAACAAAAACAACAAAAAATAAAATCAAGTTCGCTAATCCCGAGAGAAGCGGTGGCGATCCAGTGCGTCCTGCCGCCCCCGACGCCGCTGCCGCTCTACACGATCCACGTCGCGCAGCAGCCGCTCCCGCGCCACGCGCCGCCGCCGGCTATCATTATTGTTATTATTGCCTCCCCGGGAGCGCCGGCGGGAGGAAGAGGAAGAGGAGAGGAAGAAGAAACACCCTTAGAGAGAACGGAAGAGGGGAGTTTGTCGACAATTTCGTAACTGTTGTTGTTGTTTCCGCCGCGGCGGCTGCGCACGCGGCGCACCACCACCACTTCATACTTTCCTCCATTATTCGATTTACCGCGCGGGATAGCGATCTTTCCGCCTTTGCCGCTGCCGCCGCGCAGACGCAGGCGGCGACTGGAATTGTTATTATTGTATTATTATTGTTATTATTGTTATTTCCGCTGCGACGGTTAAGACGAGAGCGGCGACTCAGACCAAGACGCCCGCCTCCATTGTTGTTATTATTATTATTATTATTATTATTGCTGTTATTCTTATTCTTATTGTTATTGTTGTTATTGTTATTATTGTTGTTATTGCCGCTGCGGGGACGGCGGGCCTGGCGCAGCTGCTTGCCGATATTGTTTTCCTTGATAATTTGATCAAGGGAGACGTCCGGCACTTCCATCGTTCGGAAAAGAAAATAGAATTAAATAAATAATGCAAATTAGTTTTTTTTGAAATATTAATAGTAACAATATTATTAAGTGGAAAAGTGCTCCCTATTTGTGTCGACTAGATGATTTTTTTCTTAATAAGTAATAATGATAATATTTATGAGAAAAGAAAAAAAAAGGAACGGAGATTTAGCCGACATATAATCGTGACATATTTTAACGAAAAAACAACAACACACAAGAGAGGTCCAATGAACGAGCAGTAAATTGAGGGCTCTCAGATTATTGGCGCATTTATTTACGTACATTACACAGGAAGCATATACATTATTATATGTGGTCTCCCTCAAAATGCTTTGACTTTCAGTAAAGGCATATACCACCTTTAGAAAACAACAACAACACAGTAGCATACAATGCACAAATGGATGATGTAAGACCATGAAAAATTGCGAGTGGGGAAACGAACACAAAATGTAGGGTGATAAAAATCATGCTATGTCATTTTATTTTCTTTCTCTCAAAAAAAATCATTTCTTTGCGAATTCAGAGGAGAAATGTATGTATGCATGCAGAAATACGACAGCAAGGAAATGACTGATTAAATGAATGAATAAATATGATAAAGCACACCAAACCGCCACACTAAAACAAAGGTGCGGAAGAGAGATAAAGAGAAATAAAAGTCTTGAAAGTATTCTTTCCTTTTACTCAAAGAAAGAATCAATTAAGAATTTTTTTTCGCTTTTCTTTTACTTGAAACAAAATAGCAAACAGAAAAAAAAGAAAGTACAAAAAATGTAGAGGAAAAATACAGAAACAGTCGATAAAAAAGTGTGAAGCATTCAGAAAGAAATCAAGAAAAAATATTAAAAAAAAAAAAGAACGCAAAAAGCAAGAAAAAAAAAGGAAGAGAGAAAGAAAAAGAAACAAACAAAAAGATACACAGCTATTGTGATGAATGAAAATGATACCAATTGACTTACTTTCGTCTTCCTCTAGTGAAATTCCAGCGGCACCTCACACATCTCACATTTGCCGTTACTCAGCGGCTGCAGGAACGTGCACTGCGGACAATTCACCATTTTATTATTATTATTATTATTATTATTATTATTGTTATAATTTGCAGAGGTGTTGGCGTTTAGCTTGTGCGTTTGGTACTGTGGCGCAGGGACTGCAGTGGCGACGCCAGGAGTGGGGACTCCGTACTGTTTATTATTATTATTATTCGTATTCATTGTGTTCATGCTAGGGTTAACAACCGGGGCGTTGGTGAGAGGATAGTTGTTCATGTTATTAGTATTATTACCACTAGTAGCCACCACATTTCTGGTGGTGTTGTTATTCTGAAAAGGAACATTTCCCTGCGGCTGCTGCTGAGTGCTTCGGTTGTAATTGATGTTTGAAAACAAGTCACTCATCACATTCGCACTATTATTACTATTATTATTATTATTATTAGGTGCTGCTGTAGTAGTAGTAGTGGTAGTAGTAGTAGTTCTATTTGCAGCGGGAGGAATCTGAGTATTATTATTATTATTATGATGATTAGTATTATTGTTATTGTAATGCTGCGTTGTCTGCCGTTGTGGCTGTGGGGTGGAGGGATCGACATGATAAGCTGCGGGAGGCATTGCCGTATTATTATTATTATTATTGTTGTTGTAAGCCGAACGACCATTTCCTCCCCCAATTGCAGCGACCGCCGCCGCCGCGGCCGCCGCTGTCCCGCCTCCCTGCCGCTCATTCATCAGCTCCCGCAGCTGCAGCACCAGGGAGGAGTTTTCGTTTGTCAGGCGGCGAATGTCGTTTTCCAAACTCGCCTGCTTTTCCTCCGCCTGTATGTCTTTGATGAGGAGTAGCGTGTTGGCCTCACTCTCGGTCTCTTCCTGGTAGTCTAAAATGAGCGTCAGCAGCTCTTCCACATCTCTCTTGCTGAAAACCAAGTCGTGTGGAGAAGAGGAGGCGGCGGAGGAGAGGAGATTATTATTGTTATTATTGTTATTACTATTATTATTATTTGAAGTCTTTTGCCGACTCTGCTCTTTAGCTGTGAAGAAGTCGGCCATTTTCTGGTGAATGACGGTCTTGTAGTTTTGCTGTCGATCGACATGCGCTTGAATCAGGTCGAAACTACGCTCGCCGCGCGTCTGGGAGTTACCACCGCCGCCGCCGCCGCCACCCTGATTATTATTATTAGGATTAAATGGAGCCACCGCTGCTGCTGCTGCAACAGCCGTATTATTATTATTATTATTATTATTATTATTACGATTCATTTGATGTGCATTATTATTCGTATTCTGCTTATTATTCTGATTATCAGAGGAGTTTGTGGTAAAAGCGAGATACTTATCAATAAGATTCTTCGACTCCTGTTGCACCAGCGCCATGCGAGAAAGTAAGCGAACGTTTTCCTCCGCCTGTTCCTTTAGTCGGCGCTCCTTGTCCGCGTTGGCCGCGTGTATGCGTTTTTCAATCAGCGAGATGAGAAGAGGGTCGCTGCGCGCCGCCAGCTCATAATCGGCAGCCGTCATTTCTTTCGTTTTATTATTATTATTATTACTATTGTTGTCATTATTGTTATTCACCTCCGCGGCTGCGGCGGTGGCTTGCTGGAGAGTTTCAAGAGCAGCGGAGAGAGATGCCTTCTCACTCTGTAGCGACTGGTTCTTTTCTTCCGTTGCTTTGACGGTCTTCTGCAGCTGTGCAACTTGCGTCTGCAGAGACTCCACCAACAGCGCCATTTTTTGCTGCTTTTGCTGTTCCTCTTCCTGACGGCATTCTCCTTTCTTCTTCCTCTTCTTTTTCCTTTTGAAATTCACTCTTCACATTTTGGATAGTGTCTTCAGCCTCCGACAGCCGCCGACGGGTTTCCTCCAGCTCGCCTTGCAGGTGAGAAATTTCGGCCGTTTTTGCTTCCAACTCACTTGCCAGTTGTGCAGGCGGCCTCCTCCGCCTGCGCTAGCCGTTCTTGTTGCTGCTGCTGCTGTTGCTGTTTTTCCTCCTCCTCTTTCTCTTCCTCTTCTTTTTCCTTCTGTGTGTTGACCGCTCGGGCGTAATGTTCTTCTTCTTGCTCCTCGATCCTTTTCATCAGCCTCTCCTTCTCCTCCTCTGCTGCTAGTTTCTGCTGTTGTTGCTGTTGTTGCTGTTGTTCTTGCTCCTCCAACCACTGGCGCCTCTCCTCATTAAATGCGTTCTCCATCTCAGCCATTTTCTGGTGCATTTGCTGCATCTCACTCGCGTGTTTCTCCTCCGCCAACCGCGCCTCCGTTATCAGCGCCTCGATTCGACTTTCCTTCTCCGCGAGGGCATTCTGCAGAGTGACGATTTCTCCCTGTTTGGCGCCAATTTCACCGGCCAGAGTGGTCAGCGCGGTGTCCAGCTTCTCAAACTTGCCGTTGGCGCTCTCCAATACTCGCACTTTTTCCGCGTCGGCGGCGGCGGCGGCCGCGATCGCGTCCCTCTCCGCCGCCGCCGCCGCCGCGGCGTTCTTCAGACGCGTCATCTCGGCTGCCGTGTCTCGCAGCTCATACAGGGAAATGCGCAGTGTGTCGTTCTCCACTTTGAGTCGCTCGTTTTCGTACACAACGGTGGCGATGTAGTCGGTGCTGATTTTACGTGGTGTAGTGGCGGCATTACTGTTATTATTACTATTGATATTATTATTGATACTGTTATTAGTATTATTGGCATCGTCGTTATTGTTGTTATTGTTACCGCCGCTGCCGACATTTTGAAGCTCCTGGAGAGGGGTGCGTGGCTCTTGCCCTTCGGTAAAGAGAGGAGGCACGCGAGCGCGATCACTGATAATGCTGCTACTGCCACCTTCGTTGTTATTGGTATTATCATTATCATTATTACTATTATTATTGTTATCGGTATCGTCAGCCACAGCTTCTCCTTCCGTTGTAGTTAGCGGCGTTGCCTCTGTCACAACGCCTGCATTGCTATCCTGAAACTCATCCCCATTATTATTATTATTATTATTATTATTATTGTGATTATTATTGTTTTCCTCTAGAGTGGTCGGAGACAGAGAGCCGCGCGGTGTGACATAAGGGTTACGGTTGAAAATGGAATTGGTGGGTGTGGGCATTTTCCTTTTTTATTCTTTTTTGAGAATACTGGGGTTCTTTTTTTTTTTTTCTGAACGAATTTATATTTTTCCTTTTTGTAAATATCAGTTTTTTCTTCTCTCGTAGGGAAGCCTAAGTGAGAAAGATATAAAGACGAGGAACTTTTGGCGATATATATATATTAAAAGAAAAGTGTGTAAAAAGAAGCAAAGAAAACAAAAAAAAAACAGAGACAAACAAAATGCAAACTTGAAAAGCAAAAAGGAAAAGGCAATACAAAATGAAAGAATAATAAATGATAAAAAAATGAAGAATAATACAAAACAAATATTCTGTATAGAGAAGAAAGAAGCAGCAGTAGAAGCAAAAGTGATAAAAAATGACCGCAGTCATTCGGAAAGAGAGAAAAAAAGAGACAATGCGAGGTTAGAGAGATAGAGAGAGAATGATAAACGTTATCACATTGATGCTACATAATAATAATAATAATAATAATAATAATCACACACACACACACACACACACACGCAGACAGTGTTACGTATTATGCGAATCTAGAAGAGAATGCAGCACAAAATAAAATCGAATGACACAAGTATACACTGTCCTTTTCTTTCTTTTTGTTTGATACATTTTTCATACATTTCAAGTAATGATTGTTCTTTAAATCAGTCCCAGTGTTTTACCCACAATATATACGGTTCAAATGAGTAAAATCCAAATACGATATGTATAAAAACAGCATTCGTCATAAAAAAGGATGATAGTTTTTTTTTTTGGATTTTATTCTCTTCTTCTTTCTTTTTGTTTTCCTTCGAAATGGGAATGCCGACGTGAGGCCTCGAGCAACAACAACAACAAAAAAGGCCGTGACCGTAAAATAAAGACTGAAAAACAAACAAACAAACAAACAGAGAGAGAGAGAGAGAGAGAGAGAGAGAGAGAGAGAGATAGATAGATAGAGATAGGGGTAGACAATGATCGTAGTCATAAAAAACAGCGAGTGCAGCAAGAAACCATTTTGAGTGATATGCAATACATACAATTGGAGAAAAAAAAGCAGAGAAAAGATAATGAAGATAGAATAATATATCATGTCGAGGATGCGTTTGAGTGTGTATGTCTATACATTTGTATTTTTTTTTTTTGTGTGTGTGAACACTCAATGACCTTTCAGATAATAGAGAGAGAGAGAGAGAGAGAGAGAGAGAGAGAGAGAGAGAGAGATAAAGGGAAAGATACATCGGTAAAGTAAGCCGAATCAAAACAAGCAAAGGGGAAACAATTTATATATAGGTATCAAATTGAAAATGAAAGCAAGAAAAAAAAGTAATATAAGAAGCAGATAACTTGAAGCAAAAAAAAAAAGAAAAAAAGAGGAAAGTGAGGCAATGAGAGTGTACGCGGTGGCGAAGTCTCAACACCAATACAAACAATTCACAACTCACTCCGATTTCTCATCGTATTATTATTATTATTATTATTATTATTATTATTATTATTGCTGTTGTTGTTGTTGCTGTTGTTTGCATGTACACTATTTGTCGCACCTCCCGCGTTGGGGACGTAGTTGGCAAAGTGATAGCGGCTGTAACCCGAGAACAAATCCTGCGGCACGTCCGCCGCGCGGGCCCCCCTATTATTATTATTATTGTTGTTGTTGTTGTTATTTGCCGGCACCGGTACGAGGGAGGACTTGGCAAATCCAATGGCCCGCAGCGGCGCCGGGCGCTGTGTGGTGTACCAGCGGTCCTGCAGGCAATAGTAGTAGAGACCCGATAGAATGACCAGCAGCACGCAGAGCCCCAGCACACACAGCAGCACTATCAGCCACGTCGCACAGCACCCGCAGCGTCCAATGTCAACGGACGGGTCTACAGGACTCGGGTAGTGATTGCACGCGTCCGCAAAGGCACAGGCGCAGTGCAGCGGTGTGCCTTTTAAGTGGGACGCGCAAAAGTAGTGGCTAGCGGTGTCGTAGGTAGGAATGGGAATACTCTCCTTACTCTGCGTGCGCTGCGCGCGGCCTGGGTTTTCTCCGTTTGCTTCGTTTGTTCCGCTGCCGCCATCTCTTGTTGTTGTTGTTGATGTTGTTGTTTCGTCTGTACCTCCGGACTGTGCTTTCGACACCGGCTGCAGAAACGCGGATCTGCCTTCTTTTCCTTCCTCTTGCTTGTTACTGCTGCCATCATTAATCGGAACAAATTCAACACCACTATTGTTGTTTGTACTGCTATTATTATTATTATTAATTATTATCATTATTATTATTGTTGAAAGAATCGGTACCCGTGTTGTCGTGTGCGCTCTCAATGGTAGCCGCGACTCTGTTTGCGGTGACGCCATAGCGGAGACTCGTAAATAATTGAAGATTAATGCCCTGCAGTTGCGTCAGTGAGGTGCACTGCCGGGGCTTCGCTGCATAGGCAAACGCCACAGGGGAAAGTGAAAAGGAAACATCATCATGAGAGGCAGACAAAAACGGGAAGTACACAATATTAGAGGAGGAGGAGAGTAAAGGGGACACAACTTTCCATAACACGTTTGAAAACACGCCTAGAGAGGTGAAGGAAAAAGTACCAATGAAAGGAGAAATGTGACGGCAAGTAGAGGCATCTGCCTTGTTATTAGTATTCACCGTATCGCTTGTGTCATCACTCCAGTCGTGCTGCCACTCACAGGACTCACAACTCTCAATGTCAGAACTCTGATCCCCTTCGTAACGATATTGTTTCACTCCATCGCATTCGTTGTTGTTGTTATTTCTACTAGTCCCCGCGGCGAGGGGGACAGCGCCGGCGCTGCTAGCGACAATAATACAAAGAGGCACAAGGGAAGTGCAAATGTTTTGGACATCATTTTCCCCTTTTCTATCCACCACCGATATGTTAGTTGGTGTCTTATTTTATTATTATTCTTATTCTTATTGTTATTGCTACCGTTGAGGTTGCGTAATACGGAACAAGTCAATGAATGCCGTGTGTGTATGTATAAAGAGCTCAGGCAATGAATATATGTTTATATCTGCGTTCTAAAAAAGAACAACAAGGAAAAAGAGATTTTTGAAAGAGAGCTTGAAAGATAATGGGGGGGGGGGGAGACAAAAATGTGTATCTGTATGTATTTACAGAGTTAAATCCTTGTCTGAATGTTTTCTGAAGATTTACTGCTCTTTTTTTGAAAAATTATTTCTGGGAGTACTTTGACGATGAGGAAACGGAATGGAAAAGAGGAAAGAAAAGATAGAACAAAAAGAGAGCACATTATATCCAAAAAAAAAAAAAAGTAATAAAGTAAACACATCATCGTCGGGGAAAGATACACAAATATTCGTGAGGAGCGAAAGTGAAAGTCTTCAAAACGAGGCGCTCACACGCCTTGTACACCGCACATATGTATACACAAATATACACACCTCTCTACAATTCAACTACCATTGACGCACTGATACACTAAATACACACATAGGCATACATATAGATACACACACAGATATATGCGCAGCATCTATGCGTTTTGGGACCTCTTCCTATTCTTCGTATTATTATTCTTAGCTTTTGCGTTTTCTCTTTATTTTTTTTTGTTTTCATGTGTTATGAGTGAAATTCGGTAAACGTTCGAAGCAACTTTAGATGAAAAAAAAACAGGAAAGGGATATATATAAGAGAGTAAACTTGTATGTAACACAAAAAGGAAGAAATATAGAGAGGAAACAAAACCAAAAAAAGAAAAGAAAAGAAAGGATACAAAGAAAAAAGTACAGAAAGATAGTGAATGTGAGACAAGTAAGCGAAGAACTGCCGAGAATACACACCTCCAATGTTTGATGAGCTAATTCTAGTGAACATGTGCATATAAAAAAATATATTCTTTTTAACTCTTTAATGAGGTGTCATTCTTTGTACCACACTCTATTCTTTCTTCCTTTTTTTCTTCCGTTCTTTTTTCTTTTGGTTTTCTCTCTAAAAGGTACAGTGGCAATGAGATATGAAAAAAAAAGATCATATGAAGATTGACAAGAAAATAATAGTAAATAAAAAGTAAATAAATGAATGCAACGGCAACACAAAAGTAAAAAGGGGAAAATAGGAATGAATTTCGATAGATAAGTGACCCTACTCTTTTCACTTTATCTCTTCATTTCCTCAATACTTTAGAATAGCCATTCTATTTTTTTAAAGCTTCTCGTATTCAAAGTTCTTTCCCAGATAATGTCGTTAAATGATCATCATAGATAAAAAAACAAGAAGGGAATAGTATTGAAGGAAGAACGGACCAAAAAAAAGTAAGGAATGGGAGTAAAGTGACGAGAGGAATTCATTTGAAACAAACAAATTAAGCAAAGATGTATCAATTCACGTACAAGCAAAACGAAATAAGAAAAACTGAAATACAGTAGAGAGAGAGAGAGACATAGAGAGAGACTTCATAATATTCAAAGGAAGAGGAACAAAGGGAAAATTGTTTCTCGAACACACAGTAACGCAAAGATCAGTAATCATCCAGCAACAACGCTTCCTCGAATTTCTCTCGTCCTTTGTCTCATTCTGAATTATTCTTGTCTGTTATTGTTATTGATGATCTTATTATTGAATTATTATTATTCATGTGCCGAGAATTTAAATGTTCTTTTTTTTCTTATGTAAAACAAAGCAGCAACTCATGTCCCTCTCTCGCTCTATCTATCTGCATGTTTGTATTTGTATTTGCATTTGTGTGTGTGTGCGGGTGCCTAGTGACACGCTCCGCTTACTTCTTGCCAGCGCCGCAGCGAGAAAAGTTGGGCTTACACGCGATGAGCAGAATGATCAAAATAACGACAATAACGATGATGGCAATCATAATCGTCAGCTTCAGATTCTTCATGCACATGTTTCGCTTCAGCTGAGTCGAGTGGCTCTGAAAAATCTGCGCCTGGTCCGCCAGCGTCGCCGACTTATCCTGCAGCGTATCAATGCGGTCGCCGCGCAGCAGCACTTTATCCATGTTGTCCATCATGACGTCGACCACCTGTGTAATATCGTCGTTGAGGGCCGTGATCTTGTCATTCTGCGGGTTGTTGTAAAACTCCATCTTCTGCTGCAGGAGCTTCTTGCCGTTACGCACGTCGGCGCCGCGTACGAGCGGCTCCACAGCCTCCAGAAACGCAAACACAGTGCGCATGCGCATGTCGGCTGTCGTCACGCACGCGACGACGCGGCCTTCACCGTTGGCGATGTAGTTGTAGTTCACGCCGCCCTCCTTGTCCTCGATGGTCTTGCGCCGGTACTCGCGCGGGGGCACTGTCAGAATGACCTTGTTCATCGTGTCCGCCAGCTTGGGCTGGTCGGTGCCGGCGGGGTACTCGGCCAGCAGCGTCGCGCCGTCATTCACGCAGCTGTATTTGATAGGCATTGTGCTATTGTGTTATTGTGATATATTTTTTTTTTTATATTATTGGTATTGATAGTGGTATTGGTTGTTATTCTAACTAGTACTAGTGTTACTGTTGGTGTTAGTATTGCTGTTAGTATTACTGTTGTTGTTGTTGTTGGTGGTGGTGGTGTTATTGTTTTATAGAGAAATTCTGATGGCTGTTGCTGTG
Organism: Kentomonas sorsogonicus; assembly: GCA_030347455.1. Classification (NCBI taxonomy): domain Eukaryota; phylum Euglenozoa; class Kinetoplastea; order Trypanosomatida; family Trypanosomatidae; genus Kentomonas; species Kentomonas sorsogonicus. The sequence goes on along the minus strand of JAQOSZ010000296.1, from coordinate 639,409 downwards.
GCAAAATAATAATAATAATACTTTTTTTTCTTTTCTTCTGTGTATGATTCTAAATTACTTTCTTAATTTTATATGTTGTAAAGGAAAATGGAAGAGAGAGGAATATGACGTACAGGGGAGAGAGGGAAACCAAAGAAGGAATATAATCAATTTGAAACAAAAAAAATCAGGACAATTGCACAGCAGAGTCTAAGAGAAGATATATGAAAAATGCAATTTGAAAAACGCTATATACTACTGCTCCGCAAAGGAAATGAAAAAAAAAAAGAGCATTATAAAACAGACTTCAGAGTAGTACGTATTTCTTTTTTGACTTTAATAGTTCATCTATATTTAGTGAAACCCAAACCCTACAATAATTCCGCGTCCAAAAAAATACTCAAAGAAAGAAATATGCATATAAAAGCAGAGATGTACGCGCGTTTAGGAAATAGAAACCACAGAGAGGGAGGAAGAAAACATCTTACTCCTGCAATATAACTTCTCGTGTGTTTTCCTACACGGTTGTTGAGGGGTATTGTGAAAAAAAAAAAACAGGGTTATGATGGTAATAAAAAAAGAAGTTCTCGAAATCCAATTTCCGTTAGGAAGAGAATGATTTCTCCATCAACAGATTTGAGAGATATGTGAAGAAATGGGGGGGGGGGGAGAAGTGAAGATTTGTTAATCGAAAAAGGAGAAGTGAAATAAAACAGCAGAGAGATAATAACCAGTCTCTTCCGCATACTTTTATGCATCACTAGTAGTTCTTAATTGCTAAAAAACTATTATATATTTATTTGCTAAAAACGCATCTGTGGCTCCGTTGCACCCGCCTGAGAGGGAAACAGCGCCGAGGGTGAGTAGATGTCAATAATAACACTTTCCTTCTTCTTTTTCTTCTTTCCCGTACTCTGATTATTGTGATTATTATTATTATTATTGCCAGCATCGTCCTCTATGTGAGAAGAAGAAGAAGAAGAGTCAAGAGGGGCCGACAGCACGTCACAGCATATTTCCCGCATAAATCGGAGCAAGGCGTTGTTTTCGCTGTTGTTTGGATTCCGATAGGTCTCCGCGATGCACTTGTCCAGAATGGCCTTCACCAGTGAAATGACGGCGTACGTGTCTCGATCCATCAACAGTGGCATCCAATCATCGATGATAAACAGCGGAACGTACGGAAAAGAAGCAGCGGCGGCGGAGGCGGAGGCGGTGGGGGAAAGTGAATGGGATAGTAGAGACGACGAAGACAACAATGACGACGAAGGGGAGGCGAAATTATCATTATTATTATTATTATTGTTATTATTGTCGGTGTCGGCGGCGCCTAACATGAGAGCTACAAACGCCTCGTCAGAGCTATCGTCTTTCGCTTTTTCTTCTTCTTCTTTATTATAATTATTATTATTATCAGAACCATTTTTGTTTATATTATTATTTTCACTATTCTCAGCACTCGAGAGCGACGACGAGGAGACGAAAGACGCAGAAATGCTGCACGGATTGCTTTCCTTTTTCATCTTCTTCTGTTGTTGTTGTTGTTGATGTTGTTGTTGTTGTTGATTAAAACTGAGAGCGTAGTAATTATTATTTCCCTTCTTATCTGCAATGCTCAAATGCTGAATGGCGCCGCCGCCGCCGCCGAACAAAAAGAGCGCAAATACATTACACTGACTGAGATCGGTGAGCATACTCTTTCGAGCCTCGGCGATGGTAAAGATATCACTGTAGGCAAAAATGGCCTCCGGGTCGTACAGAGGAGCGCTGTTGGTTGTGCCATTTTGATTTTCTTTCTTCCTTCTCTTCATTTCCTGTGTGGCGCTGACCTGTCGTTTCCACAATTCATCGATAATACCCATCGCATTATTATTATATTATTTTTTGCTACTATTATTATTATCCTCGGCAATGTATTCTCGCCGGCACACACTGTCCTTCGACGCCTGTATCGGTGTGTGTGATTTTGTTCGAAACAAATACACACTGGTCGGGTCCTTCATTTTAATTCCCTTCTTCGCACTGGCATGACCGCCCGTGACACCACTGTTGTTCATATTGTTGCTGTTGTTGGAGGAGAGAGTAGCATTCGCATTCATTGCGAGAGCCAATTTGGGGTACATGGATGCGGCAATGATGGCCTTTACGAGTGTCTCGTTACAGCTGTTTTCGCTGTAGGCGGAGTTATCGTAAAATAGCGGCAGCAAGTAGGAAAGCGAGCGCGTGTGATGGTGAATAACAGAGTCGTTTCCCCCCATTCTTCTTCGTGCTGCTTCCTCTGACACAACACCGCTGCGGGAGAGAATCGTCATGTATTGTCTCTTGTAGCGACTCATCACTGCCAAGTTGGAGAGACTCAGCATATTGAAATGAGCAAAGTGACTCAGCTGCTGCAGCGAGGGCATCGCATTCATATAAACGTTGAAATTATTGCCAGCGTAGCGGTTCGGAGAAGAGTATCTGTGCGACACTTCCGCATGCAGGGGGTACGGACTGTGTAGTGAACCATTATTATTATTATTATTATTGTGAAGATAATCGTCATCGTCGTGAGAGTCAAACACTTCTTCATCGACCTCCTCTTCGTTACGGAGATTTATACTATTCACACTATTATTATTACTATAACTGTTGTTGTTGTTGTTGTTGTAACTATCATGTTGTGACGGCGCCGCCCCGCACGGCATGCAGCGCTGAATCAACTGTCTCACGCAGCTGTTGTAGGCGTTGAGGGCCGTGACGCCGTCACTGCGGCTGCCGCGCGAGAACAGCGCCGCCTTTCGTTCGCGTGTGCGGCGCAGCGCCTGCGGCTCGCGGGAGGAGACAAACGGCGCCGCGTCGTGGGCGGCCGCGACCGTCAGTGTGGCGTCCAGCGTGCCAAACAGCGCGCCGAGAAGAATGAGCTTTGCCAGCCGCGCGTCGCAGGGGAGGCGAGCCATGTGTCTGCCGAGGGGGGTGAGACGGTACCGGGTAGAGCCGCCGCCGCCGCCGCCGCTGCTGCTGCGGGTGTTGTTGTTGTTGTTGTTATTGTTGTTGGCGGCGGCAGGGACAGTGGCAGTGTTAGAGAGAGGAAGCGAGGGAGGGTCTGGACAGATGAGGATGATTTCGATTATCACTGTTACTATCGACTAAACTGCTTCCTTTATTACATTTTCCACTACCGCTGCTACTTGTTGGATGGTCTTCACAACATTTCTCATCGTCTTGACTCGTTGTTACACTTTCTTTTCCCTCTTCCGTCCCAATGTCCTTCCCCTCTTCACTATCCACCGCTTCCAGGGCCCCCAAGTCCAGCAGCAGCCGCAGGGAGGAGCGCACGTTGTCTGGCGGCGGCGCCTCAATAAAGGTCCCCAACACACGCAGCACATCGGTGTAGCGCAGCTGCAGCAGCCGGAGAAGCACTTGCGTCAGGGGGACGCAGTGAATCTCGGCGGTTGGGAAATCACGAATGTACGCGCGGGGGGTGCTATAATTATAGTTATAATAATTATATTTACTACTACAATTGTGGTGCTGGTGGTGGTTCTGGTGAGAAGAGTTACTAGTGCTGGCTCCGTTGTTTTTGTCATTCTTGTTACTATTGCTACGTTCCCTCTGCTGATTGTAATGCGCCGCACTATTCACGTCGTTATCTGCCTTGCTATTATTATTCTTATTATTATCCTCATTACGATGATCATTCTTGAGGCCCGACGACAAGAAATAACCGCCAACACCGCCAAAACCACTGCCAGCAGCAGCAGCAGCGGCAGCGGCGCCACTATCAGCACTCCGCACCCTTTCGGCGCTTTCCATCGGAATTCCTTCTTCTTCTTCTATGCTCTCCTCGCCGGCCGTTTCGTCTGGGGAAAACATGGCGCGGGGAATACAGACGTAGTAGGTCCCGTGCTGCGTGCGGCCGGCGCGCCCCTTCCGCTGCCGCGCGTTGGACTTGCTTTCGTACAGCAGCAGCAGCTGAGTCGTGTGGAATGAAGAAGAAGACGAGGAGGAATGAGGTACGCTGTCAAACGAGTAAGGGGAGTCATTACTACTACTACTACTGTTTCGCTGCTCTAGTTCTTCCAACGTAATGAACTTCTTCTCCCCACCAAAACCACTGCTGCTGCTGCTGGCGTTACTATTATTATAATTATTATTGTTGTTGCTCGCTGCGTTTCCCAACCAGTAGGATTGTTTAATCAGCCCCGAGTCAATAACAACGGCCGCATCATCGATAGTGACGCCGCTCTCGGCAATGTTCGTTGCCAACACTAACTTTACCGTATAAATATCCGTGTCGTTTAAACCGTTTGAATTCGTATTGTTGTCGTCGTTATTGGTGTTGTTGTTGTTTTGGTAAAGGTGCTGGTTAAAGTAGGAGGAAGGCAAGAAGGCCTCACGCTGCCGCGCGGTATCAACGGCGGAGTGAAGCAAAATCGTGTGAAATCGAACACGCAGCTTTCTCTTTCTTTTCTTCGCATCCTGTGCGTTACCCAAGTGATTCTGCGTTCCCTTGGCACTGTTACCGTTTGGAATCTGATTGCTTTGACTGTTACTTTCCCGATGATTCGCGTCAAACTCCATCTCCAGCGGAAATTCGTCAAAGTGGTTTTCCTCAATTGCGGCCTGCGCCTTCTGAAGTTCCTTCCAACCCGGCAAAAAAACCAGAATGCTCCCCTGACGTTTCTTTTCTTGCGATGCTTTCGTTGCCATCGATTCGGATGTGGCGTTACTATTGTTTGGATTATTACCCCTCTTCGTTTTCTTCTCGGTGGCCGTGTTATTTGTCTGCTCACTACCATATGTGAAATCCGAAGAAGAAGAGACGACAGCGGCAGAATGGAAGGAAGAAAATATTTGCAAATCTTCATGAACACTGCGATGCACAAGAAAGGCAATGAGGCGATAGTCAATTTTCGGAGGAATCATCAGATTAAATGCACTATTATTATTAGTGTTATTAATGTTGATTGAGTTGTTGTGAAAATGATGAGAGGAGGAAGTGAAACTGTTTCCGAGGTGATAATACCGGTGGCTCAAGTGGATGTGGTAGTCCTGTAAGTGGCTGTGAAAGGGAACGCGGCAGCGGCTAAAAATGTCCTCCAGATAATACGCCTTCACTGGGAACATGCGGCCCTCGACATTGATGATCGGCACACGGCTGGCTGAGCCGTTGCTGACGCTGATTTTATTATTATTATCATTCTTATTATTACCATTACTGCTATTAGTATCGCTCATCTCGACTTCAGTCAGACTGCCGTCCGTTGGGATTTGCTGTCGGTGCGGCTCCTGCTGGGCGGCAGAGTAGTTTCCGACGTTTATGTACTCCGAGTTGGAGAAGTAGTCGGCAAAGACCTGAGACTGCATCGTCGCGCTCATCAGAATAACTTTCAGACCACCACACATGACATTATTATGATTATTATTATCATATTATCATTATCATTATGATGATTGTAACTGCTGTTGCTCTCATTACTTACCATGCCTTGCCGTCTCCTCCTCCTCTGCTGCTGTTGTTGCTTGTTGTTGTTGTTGCAATTTGCGTCTGTTTTGACGAATGATGGTGTCCTTCAGCAGCGCCAGAATGACGTCAGTGTTGACGTCTCTCTCGTGAACTTCGTCGATGATAATGTGCGTGAAATTAGACAAAAAGTCGTTGGCCGACGCCAATGCGGACACGCCACTCTCCTCCGCCTCCCGGACGGACGACAGTATCTGCAGCAGCACCCCAGTCGTCATAAAGTTGATAAACTTCCCCACTTTGTTCTCCAAACGCATCACGTAGCCTACCTCCTCTTCCCCTCCGCCGCCGCTGCCGCTGCCGCCATTGCTAGCAGAACTCTCCCCAGGGTAGTTGGTGCTCTTGCTACTACTACCATTCAGTGAGCGGGAGATAGGACACAGCCGTTCCTGCGAGACGCGCTCGGCAACCGAGAAGGTCGTCAGCCGCCGCGGCTGCGTGACGATAATATTGATGTTCTTACGCTGAAGGCGGCCGCCGTGGCGCGGCGACCCGAATGTTAGCAAGAAATCGTCCAGAATGAACTGCGGCACCTGTGTCGACTTCCCACTGCCGGTCGCTCCGTTGATGATCACCACATCGTGTGCCGAGACGGCCCTCACGATTTCGTCCTTTTTGGCGAAAATCGGTAGCTTCCGGCGCTGCGGGAAAATCGTGTCTGTGTAGTAGGCGACCTGCGCGGGCGACAGCACTGCCGGGGAGGCTTGCGACGGGGAGTGCCGTCGTCCCACCAGGGTTTCCGTCGCCGTTATTTGAAAAGGAAGAATCACAAGACACCGAGAAAGGAGGCTGACGACCGCCGCCGCCGCCGCTGCTCTTGCTGTTCCTATTACTATTGCCGTTGGTATCCCCACGATTATTATTGTTGTTCTTGTTATGATGAGTGTCGTCCGCATTTGCACCCTCGCACGCCAGACGGTTCAGCAGACGATACTTCGCGCTCATCACCGCTGAGGTGTACTCGTGACTATCCAAATAGCTGCATCGTTGCGGATGTACACTACTACTGCTACTGCTGCTACTATCACTATTAGTACTATTAGAATTATCATTCTCATTATTATGGTCCCACCCAGCACCGGAGGAGGAGGAATCGACAAGTTTGATACGCGCCAGTTTTTGCATCTCCTCCATGAACTCACCGTAGAACTGTTCCTCGCTTTCGTTTGCGCCATTATTCACTGCCTTGTTGGCATTATTATTATTATTATTATCACTATTATTATCATTGCTGGTAGAGGTGGCGGTCGCAGCGGTTGCTTTGCCAGCCCTCATCACTCCTGGCGTCTGCACTTCGTTAATTGCCGCGCCCTCGGCTGCCTCCTCGTCCTTCTTTCCGCCTTCCGTCTCTTGCACGCTGCGTGTTTTATTACCATTATTACCATCATTATTATTATTTGCTGTATCGTTTGACAGGTAGCGCTCGGGAATGAGGTGGCGGTGCTTCTCTAACTTCTCTCGCACCCGATCAATGACGTGCGGCGGCAGTGACGCCCACGGAATGGAGAAGGCACTGAAGACATTCAATGGATTCTGCTGCGGATGACTTCTGTTCATACGATTCGGATGATAGTTACTGTAGTGGTCACCCACCCCTTGTTGTTGTTGTTGCTGCTGCTGAACGGAGCCTGACAGTGCTCTTCCCTGCCGCTGCGACAAGAAAGACTTATCATTATTACTATTACTATTATTATTGTTCATGTTAATGCTACTGTTGGAATTACTGTTGGAGCCACTCGGTGAAGAACAGAAGATGTGCGGATACTTGTCTAGAATGTGGGTGGCGATAAAGTGGCAGCGGGGATCGCAGCCGCCGGACAGAAGGGAGATGACCCCTTCCAAGGCGCCGCGCGCCGCTTCGTAGAAACCGAGAGGGGTCGTGTGGGTGTAGGAGAGCTCCAGCCACTCCACCGTGCATTCGTAATTGTATCGTATTAAGTCATTAGAAGTGGAGTTGGAGTTGCTACTGTTTCTATTATTTTTACTACCACCGTTGACACCTTTGATACTATTGAAAGTGCCGTTGTTGCTGTTGCTGTTGCTGGCACCGCGGTGACGACTGCCGTGGGTGCTGGCATATCTGTTATTATTATTATTGTTATTGTTATTGTTATTATTATTATTATTATTATTGTTATTTCTGCTGCTGTCATTGCGGCTGGCTCCTTCTGTGGTTTGTATTTCAGTCTTATCAAACGAAAAGTACGGCAGCAGTGCCGGGTTTGGGGCGTTTTCACTTTCACCTCCGTCACTTTTCTCCGTATGAATGCTATTATTATTATTATTATTATTATTATTATTATCGTTGTCATTGGCAGTGCTAAGACGATGCCCACGGCGACGATGATGGTGGTGGTGGTGATTAAACAGCACCTGAAAGAACTCGTAAATCTGTCGCTCTCTCTCCGGCAGCGTTTCCAGCACCAAGGCAAAGGCCGGCGAGCGAATGAAGGAATTCTCTGCGTCATTCACGTACGCCCCGGCGCCTCCGCCTCCGCCTCCGCCTCCGCCGCCAACGACAGAGACATTTGTGTGAATAGAGTGTGGAGCGTGACTGCCTGGCAGCGTGCTACTCGGCACTCCATACGACGAGGGAGGGACTACAGCCGAGGCAGCGAAAGGGGCGGCGGCGGCGGTGTCAGGCGTGGTAGTGGTGTCCTCTGCTGCTGTTGTTGCTGTTGTTGTTTTGTGTGTTGTTTGAGCGGCGGCAACGGTACTGGTGGTGGCAGTAGTAGTAGTAGTAGTAGTAGAGATGGTTGTCTCTGGTGGCGGCTCCAACGCGCTGGCGGCGGCCTCCTCCCGTATGAGCTGCATCAGTAGCAGTGCGTGGCGTGCGCAGCGGCGGCGGCTCTCTCTGACGTTTGCCCCCACACCACAGGCGATGAAACCACCGCTGGGAATAGCGTTTCTACGCGTATTATTATTATTATTATTATTATTATTATGTGGCGTAGTAGCGCTTACTCCGTTTACTGTGCCACATCTCGTCGTTTGACCCGCAAAGTAATCGCTCCACAGTTGGTTGGCAGCAGTTCCGTGCCCACTATTATTATTATTACTACTATTATCGTGACTACTACCCCCACCACGTAGAGAAAGAAAAGTGATGCAGGTATTTTGCACTTTTCGAATTTGTGTCTCCACGTAGGCATTTCGTGAGCCTTTTGCAAACGAACGCCGCCGACGCCGTTGCCCACCGTGATTTGACGCAACAACAAACTGCACTTGCTTGAATCCTCCTGACTCGTGTTGGGGCTGTTGCTGCTGTTGCTGTTGCTGCTGGTGCTCTTGTGCATTCTGACTGTGGTCATCACTTGTGCTGATGTTTTCATTATCGACACCCTCGTTTCATTTATCATACGGTACGCCACACTGGGTAGGTGCGGTACAAGCTGCGAGAGTTTACAGCTGACCATCTCTTTGGCCACATTGTTTATGTGAGCATCGTTACTTTTGTGATTCTTCGTATTCTTATTCTTATTATTATGATTGTTGTGATGATGATGATTTCTGCGGTGCCGCGTCAGTTGCTCCACCTCTTTATTTAACCGTTCAACCAGACGATCGCTAGGGAGCTGCATAAGTCCTTTAACAGCGGCAGAAACGCTAGTTTTCGAAACCGCCGCCATTTCTGAATGTGAAGGACCCCATCTGAGACTACTCCCGTTATTATCAGTAGTACTATTCGTTTCTTTGCTGTTACTATCTGTTTCCGCCTCGGTCGACGCGCAAAACAGCAGCTGGGAGGCTTGGTCCACGAGAGGGTTGCCGCTAGGCGGGTTGCACCCGCGGGCGCAGTAACGAATAATCGTCTCGGTGTTTTCCTCCGCCGCATTCTGTGAGGCGATTACCTTGTCACCCAACTGCTTCTCCCTTGTCTGCTGCTGCTTCACCGGCGCCGGCGCCGGCGTGGGCGTGGGTGTGTGTCCCGGCTGCCGATCTCGCCGTACCTGCGCGCGTTCCGACCACTGCGGCGGGTGGCCTTCTTTGGTTTCGTTGTGGGCTGCGCGGCGGCCGCCGCCACCGCCGTGACGACTAGTAGCGTCGCCATTCCCCGCGCAGTTTGAGGGAGTCACCCGCGGCGGCGGCGACATCAGCAGTGTGTTACGCGCGGCGCCGCTGATATTTGCGGTGGGCACCACATCACCGCCCCTTTCACGAGAGCACTGCCCAGAGGCAGGAGAGGAGGAAGAAATAACTGAAGAAACATAAGAGCCAGGGTATGCTTTTTTGTTAAAGGCATCTCGCCGTGTGCTAGGCAATGGATACGCGTCTTTCTTTGTTTCTGATGCTGCTGGAACTTTGTTGCTGTCGCGGAGGCGTTTGACTCCGCTGATGGCATCACCCGACGTGTGATTGGTATCTGCACTTCGCACCTCATCTTCTAAAGCCGCCTTGTTGTTGCCTTGTGCATTTTTACTCCCCCTCTTTTTCTCTTTATCTTTCATCTTCTTCTTTTTCTTCTCCTTCTCTTGCTGTTCGTTAGTGCCGATGTGTTGCCTCCGACCCTCGCTCTCGCCACTGCTGCCCACCGATCTTTCCTTTTTACTACCATTACAGCTAATAGTATCGT